>JAPFFP010047712.1:0-10219 GCA_026153255.1 Solanum medicagineum
TTAAAGGAAGTGTTCTGATATTGTATTGATTTAACTTCTATCACTATTGTACTTTGCTGATGTTGTTCAGGTTTACACTTACTGCTTTACATACTCAGTACCTATCCCGTACTGACCCCCCTCTTTTGGGGGCTGCGTTTCATGCCCGCAGGTACGGACGTGAAGGTGAGAGAGCCTCCCTCCTAGGACATCCACCTACTGTCGCTGCGCTCCTTTGTTTCAGGATTATACTTTTGGTACTTGCACTAGTTTTATGTTCCTTGATTTTTGTAAACTCTTTATGATATTCACGGGTACGACGGGGCCCTGTCCCGTCATATGTCATCGTCTTTCGGTATAGAGGTCTGTGGATACGAGTGGGTAAGAAGTTTGACTTGTGACGTGGTGGTATATGTATATCGAACTTGTGAGCGGTTCCGCCGCCGCGGTGACCTTGCCGGCCCGCATTAGTTGTATATAATTATGTGTATATGTGTTGTTGTGCATTCTGGTAGCTGCTGCAGGTGTAGATAGGATATATAAACAGAGGAAACTCTGCCGAAATTTCGGTAGAATTTCGTAAGCCTAGCTTGGGATGTCTATGATTTGATAATGGGTTAAATGTCTAGTCGGCACAAGTCATGGCCCCGGGGCTGGGCCGTGACAACAAGTCTGATAACTTCTGAAAAAACGAGAATTAGCCTCTGTGGCCTTCGGAGGGACAGGATGGATTAAACCTGCAGCTAACAACCTTTCGAATAGCTTCGTCCGACTTTCGGCAAGAGGAGTAAACACCCTAGGGGGTTTTGGATTAGGAGAGTTATAGCTGTTCTGTGGGTGTGGAGGTACTCGACTATAATTGGAGTGGCTTCGGCGGGGAGGTGCAGTAGTCTGGAATTTTGGATCTGGCGGTGTTTGGTGACTTGGTGGTGGGGTTTGGAGATTTGGGGTTGGGTAATTGGTAGAGGAATTTTGATAAGTTGGTTGGATGTGGGAGCAGTTTGGTGGTGGAGATTGGTAGTTAGGAGTGATGTTTAGGTACTGTGGGGGGAGTGATAATAGGAAGGAGAAGCTTGGTAATTGGTGGGCGAAGGGTGATATCCTGGCTGAGTATAAAAAGCGGGAGTAGGTTAAAGGTGGGTTTGAGGGGTGGACTTTCTGGCGTGGCTACTAAGGGTCCTCCTCTTGTCTGGTACGCCGGAGATGACCGACACTTCTTCTTTCCTTTTTCTCAATATCCCGGACGTTCCAACTGGAGTTGACATACGGGTGATCCTGCCCGTCTTGAGCCCGTCCTCAATATTCTCCCCGATCTTCACTATATCTGCAAATTTTGCTCCCACGAGCAGCATCATTCTTTCATAAAATTCTGGCTCCACGGAGCACACAAACACTTCTATAATCTCTTTTTCAGTCATAGGGGGACGCATTTTGGCAACATTCTTCCTCCATCTATAGGCATACTCTCGATAGCTCTCGGTCGATTTCTGTCTGATCTTTTCCAACGAATAGCGGTCCGGCACTATTTCGATATTGTAGGCAAAGTTTTCAACAAAATCTTTGGCAAAGGCATTCCAACTGGACCACCGGTTCATTTCTTGGGAGGTAAACCATTCTAAGGCCTCCCCACTGAGACTTCGGTTGAAAAGCCTCATTAACAAAGCTTCATTTCTTCTAACACCCACCAACTGATCACAAAATGCCCTCGGATGGGCCAGGGATTCCCACTCCCGTTGAAAGTATCGAACTTCGGTATCTTAAACCATTCTGGTAGGTGCAGATCTGGATGAATGCATAAGTTCTCATAATCTAGACCCGCGACATCAGGTGCAAAGTGAAACTGCTTCATGGCTTTGGCGATCTCTTCCTTTATACTCAATTTGGCCATCTCTTCCTTGGCTTTCCACTCCTTTTCCTTCTCCTCATAATGGTCGATATCTGAGTAAGCGGCATGAGGATTTTGTGGATTTGTAAGGACTGGGATATGAAAGGGGATTTTAGGGGGAAAATTTTGTATGGGAGGTGTGTTATATTGGTCCGAGGGTTGGCCTTCAGGATGGATCATATGGGGGTGGGTAGTATGGGCCATTTCAGAAGAGTCGCCAGCTTGGGTAGTATTTGGATTCTGGAGACGCGGTGGCACTTGGGGAAAAAGGTTGGAAGGTCCTGATTCGTTGACGGTGGGCGAAGCTTGCACGGGGGTGATTGGTGGGTTTGTTGATGTGGGGATAGGCTGATAAGGAGAAGGAAAATGAAGTGAGGGCCTCCCGTCGTCTGGAACGGGAACATTAGCAGTGATGGCCAAATTTGCTAGCTCTTGAGTTTTCCTCATTTCCACTCTCATGTCCGCGATCTGTTGCATTAACTGTGCAATCAATTGGTTTTGTTGTGTGGTAGCAGGATCTGTCACGGTGATTTCTGTCAAGCTTGCATCATCATTATGGTCTGTCGTTTTTCCTTTTGATCGACTTTGGTCAAGGGAGGGATCTTTATAGACTCTGGATCTGGTGAAGTAAGGATGATCGGCCAGCTTATCAACACAGACCAATTCTAAATTACCTGTACGGAGAATCACTCAAAAACAAACATGTTAATTTCTTCAAATTAGTAAGTAATACACATATATTAAATAGCATACAATTTGTTGCCTTATCTGAGAGTAAACTAGCCCACGGTCTCAAAAAGAGTAGGCTAGAATTTTACCCAAGCATAGCAACATAATCACACAAACAATTATAATAAGCACCATAAAACAGTTATCACGCATCCTAAATGCAAGTAACCCTTTTTATGCCAGGGGTAGGCCTATCGAATTGAAGGATGTGTATCAATTTAAAGACAACTCACTATCCCCAATCTATTTTCTTTGCCCAGATAAAAGTACCTCAAAAGTGCTTACAAAACACAAAGACACTTCCTAAGTTTATAGAAGGAGACACAAAATAAAAGTCACTCACACGCAGGGGATAATAAAAGACTCCAGGTTGCTCCGGAAGATAAAAGATACATCAAAATCTTGCAAACACAAATATTGAAATCCCAAATTTTATAAAAGAAAATACTAAATAAAATCAATCCCACGCAGGGGATAACGAAACTCTAGGCTGCCTCGGTTCCATCGCTGATCCTCGCCCTTTTAGCTGCGTCGACTTCATGCCACATAAAGTACCTATTTTCCCATAAATAGTCCTTTGCCCACTGTGCTTCCTTTGTGCAACTGGCTTCCCCTATAGTCTGAATTTGTTTTTCCATACGATCGTCCAACCTAATCATGCACTGTCTAGCTCTATCAAGTTCCTGTCTAAGTCACTCTATAATTTTAGCATCCGGTGAGTGATCTTTCTGGTACTTCTTTTGACAGCGCATACTCAAACCGGATTAGATTGTTCCACCAAAGTTCTTTTTAAACCACTCATTATACGCACCACTACATTCGGTATTAAACCTGTTGGGAACCTTATCCTCTTCCTCCGAATCTTTCAATCTCGAGCTATCATCCCGGTGAACGATACTTGACCATCCTTATGGTCTGTTGCGAATTCTCTCATATCCATCTCCTGAGGGATCACTTGCTTACAACCTAACTGTCTAAGGACTCGACCAGGAGCATACGGTCGTGTTCCTCTAAGTCCGGCTAATACTAAGAAAGGACGATTTTTGCCTTGAGTCACGGTGTCACTCACGACAACATCATCAATAAACCATTGTATAATTTCTTCTCGCAATCCACTTAATATTAGTATCCAGAATTGTTGTCCCTTCCCCGCTTTGAAGTGATTGAGATGCAACCACCAACTGTGAGAGGCGAATTGGTCGCTTCGATGTCTTGGGTCTGGTTCAATGAGGTTTCGGATCTTGAGTAAATGTTTCATCATCCACCATTGAATCTGAGAAGAATCGATTCCCTTTTTGACATTTATCCAAAGCCCGGTAAATATCAGCGAGAATCATAGGCGCTAACGTGTAATATTTGGTCGAAGTTCCATAGTCGACTCCGTTAAAGATGGCATGAATAACCATTACCATGTTCGGATGAATGTCGTGCCTCAAGTTTTTGGGAAAAACCATGGTCCCCAACAAGCATATCGCGAAAACAAAAGGTCGTTTCTCTTCCCAAGCCCGTTCAGAAATAAATTCTTTCTTAAACCTTTCGTAGCCATTGGCGCGT
Source organism: Solanum medicagineum (assembly GCA_026153255.1). Lineage (NCBI taxonomy): Eukaryota > Viridiplantae > Streptophyta > Magnoliopsida > Solanales > Solanaceae > Solanum > Solanum medicagineum. Next base: position 4,148 of record JAPFFP010047712.1, read on the forward strand.
CCGAATCGGTAGTATTACTTTCGGAGCGGGATGTTCGATTTTTTTATCCATTCAGTATTAACTAGTGCAAATGCCTCCTTAATTTCCTTTTGACCCTATATTTTGGGGATTATAATATTGTCATCTGGTTTAGACTTTCTTTTGTTGCACATACCAACACTTTCATAACTTGCCAACACTTCTTCAAGAGTGGGAGTTAGTTCAACATTTCCAAAACGAAATACCATATAATCTTTATCCCAAAACTTAATCATAGCTCTAATCAAATCTGGCCAAGCTTCCATTTCCATTAGAGAGGGGAGATGACCTATATGCTTTTGAACCTCCCTCTTGTCGCCTTCGTTCATTCTTAACCACTACACTTTGAGTAAAGGATGAGGTTGAGTCACCATTCCAACTTTTAAGGGTTCGTTCATCCTGCAAGAAAAGCAAACAAGTTAAGTTTCCCCCTCCCACCTTGGTGATAATGAGTTGTTTAAATTACTGCACATCCTTCAATTAAAACAAACAAGTATGCTCGTCCATTTAGGCCGGAGGCCACTTTGGACTCAAGGTGGTTTTTCTAATGGGCCCAACACGCCTTACGTGTTGGGTCGTCCTAGGCCAATGCTTAGATATAGAGATTTGGCTTCGCTTTATCTTAGGTGTCTAAGAGTGACTTTTGAGTGGACCGGGTACCCAGGCAGACAACCTGGACTGGAAATTCATGACAATCATTGCACGAATGCCATAAATTGTCACTTATTCAGAAAGGGTTACGTATTTGGAGATCCGACTGCGGGCTCGCAAAATCGTCCTTCCACATACGAAAAAATAAATAAAAGAAATGCCATGAAATGCAAATGACAGTTTAATACAGAACTTACACAAATAAGACAAATAATTAAACAAATCAAATAGTTAGTCAAATAACCTAACCTAATGGTTAGAACCTAATTAAAGTCCCCAGCAGAGTCGCCATTTTTGTTAGGTCGAAAAAAAATGACTTTTATTTTGAAAAGAAAATTTGAAAATCAAAAATCGATTTAAACTCAATTAATTTGAGAAAAACCAATTTTCAAAATTCGAAAAGAAAAAACAGAGTCACCACCTAATTTCACGAATAATTAGGAAACCAATAAATATTTAAAAAAGATCTAATAGAAAAAATCTTTTTAAATCCAAAGACATGAACTCGGGTTCACATTTCCACTTCAACAAGGTTTTATGCACTTGAAATGGCCGCTAAATGTGGTTATCTGACGATTAGAAAATTTGACTAACTTGACTTGAAAAAAGAAGATTGACTGATTTTGAGATTTGATTAATTTTTGAAAGGACTTGACTGAATACAACTAAAAAAATGATTAACTATATTTGAAAATTGAACTAAAGTGTAAAATTATATCCTTATCTTTTTTTTTATCATTTTTTATTAATTTATTTTGATTTTATTAAAAGGAGAAATTCTATCTCTTTTTTTTTTTTTTTTATCTTTTATAAATTTCTTTGCAAAATAAAAATGAGAAGAAGAGATACATAAATGGCTTTGACATGTCTGGGAATTTAATTAGATTAAAACCAATAGAATTAATGTTAGCAACAATAACGCAACAAACAATAATAATTTGTGATAAAATAAATCGGGCTTTGACAGGCCCAATCTTTCTTCATCCTGTCCTATTTCTATATGTTTGGGCCTGCCAAGCCCATTAAACTTCCTTCAGTTGATGCTCCTATGCTAGCTCGAGAGGGAAAGACTCGGGCCTTCGTGGCCCAATGAAATGCAGGGGAGATTGGAGGAATCCCAACTGACTCCCGAACCAAGGTTCATAACAAAAAAGGAAAAAAGAAAAAAAAAGGGAATATTAGTGTATGACCAAAGATAAGCTTAACCAAAACTGTAAAAGCTGTCAAATCTCACATTCATATTCAGCCAAACGACATTTCATAGTAATAGAGCAACAATCAGGGCAACTGTAACCTCATTTGTATGGACTTTTGACAGATACTAAACGGCGAGAAGTAGACAATCTCCCTAACTTGCTGACAAATAATTCTCGTAGTAAACAGGGCATGAAAAACATGAAATTAACAATTCAAAGTAAGCTATGACATGGTTGTATTTAAAGCAGTCACAAGTGAAAACTTACTTAACCACAAATGGTTTAACCAAAACTCGAACACACATCAGCAGCTACATCTCAGCATAAAAATAGAAACAGGCTTTTAATCATTCTTAACAACTTCAGTCCAAATGGATACATGTATGTCGTTACTTTTAATCCTAAAGAAATCAAATTTTTCAAGCAAAATTTAACAGAAACCAAAGCAAGTGACTCAAAAGTATATCAGGTGTGTTAACAATATCTTAAGAGTGCAAAACTATCACCAAGGATGAACTACAACAAGGTTTAAACTGCATAGCATATTTTAAAAAAAATCAGTGAATGAAAAGACAACAACATTATCGGCAACTTTATAACAGTAGACAGCTTCATCAGACAGCAACAATGTTCTCAGCTACTCAAACAGGTTTAAACTTCGAATTTTCCTCAGCAAAACTTCAGTGAACAAACAAGATGTCAATAATGTACTTCGCTTGACACATTCACCTCGAGGCGTATCAACTCGAATATCACCATTTTACACAACTAATAGCAGCTAGAACCACATCCAACAACGTTTTCAACATAATACCGGACTCTAACCTCTTATTTAATCAAATGAAGAGTATTACAACCCTCAATCAAAACAGAGGCTTGGATAAGCCCACACTGAAAACGAAATACATAACCACTCAATAGCAGTCAAGTAAAGTGATTGAGGATATTACCTGTCGGGGAGCAGGAACTGGGACTGTGAGCCAAGGCGAACTTCGACACCACCGGAATGAGAGCTTAGTTTACATTTCCTCTGTTTCTACACAAATGATTCAACTTCATGATTGTACGAGTTCCGGAAAGACCCGAATAAGAGTGATTAGGGTTTCGATTTTTCTCCTTTGCCTTTTTCTGCCTAGAACCAAGAAGAGCAGGAACTATATAAGCATGCCCTTAGGGCAACTGACTCAAATCAACCAAAAGAGACACGCATGAGGGATTTTCAGTCATGCGTGAGTTAGAAAATAGATTGCAAGGGCATGTGGTGTCAGCTTTACAGTGGGTTGTCGGAGTTGGAGAATCGACCGTGCTTGCTCGTAGGCTTTTCTCGATTTTCTGATTTTTGCTGGGTTGGAAGGGAATGGGGAAAGGGGAAAGGGAACGGCGCGTGGGTAAGGGAAAGGGTCTGGGGAAGGGGAAAAGGGTCTGGGGAAAGGGAAAAAGGGTTTGGGGAAAGGGGGCGACGCCGGGGAAGGGAAAAGGGTTTGGGGGAAGGGAATGGGGAAGAAGAAGGGGTTTGGGGAAATATACACGCGCCCTTAATTTTTTTTTTAAATAATTGTCCAAAAATTGTTAAAAATATAAATAAAGCTCGACGACTAATTTGACACCGTGGAGGGTAAAAATTTGGTGTCAACACTCACCCCTAGTTCTTTCTCCTCACCCTCCACCCCCCAGAGTCCAGCCAGGGATTTCCACGTGGTGGTTGAATCGTTCGAGCAGTTGATTAATTAGATCTAGTGGGGAGATTCAGAGCATCAGGTTGTCATTAGACTTTATCTTAGTTATGTAGTCTTTATTTCTGTTTTAAGAATGAGATGTACTTATTTCAATGATTTTTTATTATCTGATTTATTTTTTTTCTATATATTTTGTTTATATTTTCTCACTTACACTTTAATCGGGATAATTTTCTTAAAATTAAGAGACGTTATTTGCAAATCTTTTTAACCCGCACATAAAATGCGAGATACGATTGGCACCCATAGTTGTGGACCTCTAAGGGTGTCTAACACCTTCCCTTCGAGGTAACTAGAACCTTTACCCAACCTCTGGTGACCTTAGACTGTTAATTTAGTTTTAAGCTAGAATAGTGCCCTAACGCACCTCAAATCATTAGGTGGCGACTTTTCATCAACTTTTCAATACCGAAAAAGAATTGTTCTGACATCATAGATAGTGGTTTGCAAAAATGAGGCGCTACAATACTTACTTGATGCCTTCTATGTGAAGGTTACACTAGAAGAGCTACATGTTTCCAGGGGCTCCACAGTATTTGGTATAGTGTGATGGACTACGAAATGTATCAAGATACTAGTGTTTTATGTTGGCGTAGTTTTTCCCTTATAGGTTGCTAGTGCTGTGCACTCTTGGTTTGTTTTCTAGAGTACAAATTGTTCTGAATCTATAGCTTGGGGTGGCCAGTTAGTTTACTATCCTCATGTGCGAGTGCGACTGTCCCGGTTCCTTTGATTTTTCCATGTGCAATTGGTAGAGCTCATGGATTGTCGACTATTGCATTAATTAATCCATCATTAGATCCTAAAACGAGCTAAATGAACTTGTGAAGGAGGGAAAAAACATCATGCCTGAGTTTGGATCCTCTTTGTTTACGTATTGTGTGATTACTCTCGAATACTACTTTACCATAGGGACAAAACTTTCAGCTAAATCTCGATCTGAAATAATGACTTGTGTCGTATGATCCTCGCATTAATTCATCTAATTGCATCATAAATGAAAATTTGCATCATGAAATCGAGTCTTGATAACACTGCAATGTGATCAATAGTCTAAATGGCGCATATAAACTAGATGATAAGGCAAAATTTATACACTATAATGTGATCAATAGATAAACAAGTTTGGATTGCTTGATGACAGTAATATATGACTACAATATCATAGAACAAAGGAAAATGTTGCGGAGAAGAATAAGTCATACTTGCACTAAGCCTTGGCTTCTATGGGGAGATTTCAATGTCATATTATCTTTTTAAGACGGACTTGATAGAGCTCAAGTAACAAATAAGGAAGTGAGAGATTTTGCTAGCTGAAACATAGGCAGCTTAAGCAAAGGTCAAATTGCTATAAAACACATTTGCATAAAGCTAAAACACAAAACTAATATACTAAAAAAACTAGTTGCGTCCATCCGCTAACTCAACCTTTTAAACAGGATGCTTGTAATGCAAAAGACAAGTTTCAGAGACATATCTCCAGAATAAAAAAACTTCTGCATTCGAAAGATATAATTGCAGCAACCATACTAAATTGGTAGTGAGAAAAAAGAACTGCACATAGAAATACACATTTCTTGCCTTAAAAAAGAGTTAAGCAACAAATCCATTATAACACTACTAAAATCTTCAACTGCTTATAGTATCCACCAAAGTAGAGGATGTGAGAATCAAAAGCAAGGATACCACAAGAATATTATGAAGCAAGGACTAAATAATGCAAGGATCTCCCCCCTCTTATTCACTATTTCATCCAAATATAATATTATGAAAAAAAGTGAGGAGACGCACCAAACAAAAATAAAAAAATCTAACAACTTCTCACCATACCTCCGCTGCTAATCTGACTCATTATGACCCCTCAGTATTCTTCAACCTTTTGCACTCATGTCAAGAAAACTATAAGCAGAAATGAAGTAAAACTAAGAGATGCAAGGAAGAAAGGCAAAAGAAAATTTCAATTGACAAATGCCCCACATACCGAAAGAAAAAAAGAAGCAAAGGAACTCAAAAGTGAACATTGTAGGTAAAGACCCAGTGTATGACATTAAAATAAACAAAAAAATGTCCACATTTTTCTCATTATAGATGTTCATCAACCTAATTCAACAGGCTAATTCTGAATCAAAACTAGGAATAACTGAATTGATTAGCTTTACATGAAATCAATCAGTAAAGCTACAAACCTACAAGAAATAATTTTGAGTCCCCAATAGGGAAATAACGAAGTTGTTCCCCATTCCGGTAACTCCCCTTTAAAATTCGATTTAACATCCCTCTAGAGTTGCACTAGTCTCCCTGATGCCCCCATTGAAGAGCTCGAGCATCCTTGTTAGACCCTGTAAATTAATTAGTCAAAGTTAATCATTTTATTGGAAAAGTTATGGCGAGTACGGTGTAATTTAAATTAAGTAAGTTCGTGGTGATTAATTATAATTGGAGTGTATATTTTAAGTCGGAGTCGGAAGTCC
>JAPFFP010047713.1:0-32599 GCA_026153255.1 Solanum medicagineum
CAAGATTAATGATTTACAAGAATATTTTGTTATGAGCATTGATCATGCATGCCATATTGATATTATATATCTATTGCTTATGATTATGCATTTTGACCATATTGGCTTATGTTTTATTGCATTGCATCCCGCATACTTATAGTACATTCAAACGTACTAACACATACTCTATGCCTTCATGATATTACCATGTAGGGACCGGAGCTCCTTTTGATCATCCTCTACATGGCTAGTTCGATACTTCAGAGATAAGCATTTTTGAGTCCTCAAATTCGAGGATACTATCTACATTACTCTTGCTATTTTCAGACTTCATTATGTTGAAAACTTGTTATTATGAGGGTGAGCGCAAAAAGTGTCTTGGACCTCGCTCCTTTCTAGGGTAGAGGTGTTGTTGGATATTATGATGTATTTATGCTATGAGCTTGACTCTTTATGCTTTTATGAATATCAAGATTTCCCTTAGTCGCGCTTTTCTTTTTATTATGTCTCTTGTTGTTTCTTATTTTGCTTACGTGACCAAGGATATGTAATAGATATGGTAAGAGGCTTCTTTGGGTCCCTTCGGATTCCCATTCCCCGTGGCATGTCTAGGCCCTAGGCTTGAGTCGTGACATAGAGCAAGGTTTCAAGCGGAGAAAAAAGTAGGGTTTCAAGAGGATCATGTGGGTTCTTCCAAGCCATTCCAAAAATCAAAACTTCTAGGTATGTAAGGCCAACTAGAACATGGATTATGTTCTTCCATATGCCCCATAGCCTGAATTGATGGAGTTGTGAATGAATTGAGTCTTCCATGAATGTCTTTTGAAGGATTTTCTTACATCCTAATGTAGTCCTATTTAATCATGCATGAATTACAATTTTTGCTAATTGAATACTTGAAAATAAATTATTTTACTTTTCCACAAGAACCCTAGAATGAATTCTTATTATTTTACATATTGCACTTAAGTAAGTATGCATGTTTATGAATAGGATTTGATCCTAAAGAGTCTATAGAATCTCTAAATGCTTTAACTCTAGCTTTGTTTCCTAAATACTATGAGTTAGAATGATGCATGATAGAGAGTCTTTATGAGTCAAGAGCTCAATCTTAAAAGAATGTCTCTAACCAAATAGTTGATAGTTGATGTAATGAATTGGGTTGACGAATGCCCAATCAGACTAATTGAATGAGTTAACCATAGGATTGGTGTCTTATAATTATGTTGTTTAGTCTTGGGAAGAGAATTGAGCACCAAATTGAGTAAGAGTAAGTCTAACTTGAACTCAATAACTACGTAGCCAGCGTAAGAGAGGATTGAATAATAAAATCAGATGTTTCCTTATTATTCCAAAAAGAGGACTTAATGTTAATGATTGTGGATCCACTGATGGGATGTCTACTACCCTTATAAAGTATTAGATGGACGTGAGTTTGACATCACTTCATTTTATCATCAGCGGCTCATAGGTGATGGTTCTCAGTTAGAGAAACTCCCATATTGGTCTTGATCATACTTTGAGAGAATTGGATTAGATGGTATATGAGTGGTCATTGTCTAAATTGTATTCTTACTTTAGACTCTTCACATGCTGATTAAGTTTCCTACTTCTTGAGTTGAGCTATTTTAGTTGATATTATTCTACATTTACATTTTCATTCTACTAGATACTCATACATTCCATGTACTAACGTCCATTTTCGCATGCATCTTTTCATAATGTAGAGACAGGTACTAGCAATCATCAATAGGTGCCCCATTGAGGACCCATTTGCATTCAGCTTATCGTGAGTCCTCCCCTAATTTTGAAGGATGTCATTTTTCTTTTGTAGCTTTGAGTTTAGACTTATTTTATTCTATTTTTTGAGGTAGCAATGGGTTTGTCATTGGCACCACTTTGTCGATGGATAGAGGTTTCATAGACTTGATTGTCGAGTTGTGATTGTATTATGTTTTTTCTAGTTTCTTTCATACTAATCTTACTCAGTTGATTGACATAAGGTTTTGCCCTTTGGCCTTTTATTATCGAATTATTATTGTTTTTCATTAAGTATACTTGATCATTGATATCTTCCCCTAGTAGAATGTGAGTGAATGAATATGATAGGGCCAAGTGGTTCACTTGGGGGATAGAAATAGTCTCTGAGTGCCACCCAAGCCAAGGATACCCTCCCAAGGAGTGATAAACTTTGTATCATAACATAGAGTTCAAGTGTCCTAGGGTATTTATGAAGTGTTGGCTAGTAGAGTCTTGTTTATGGGTATGATATACACCACACTTTATAAGCAGAAGGCTATAGGATATTAGGAATTGTTACACTTCTTTTGTATTTTGAGTTTGTGAGATAAAGTTTAACTCTATTAGAGCATCTATTTGATTCGTCCATTACGCATTTGCTGATCATGCCTCTTAATTGTACCACCACCCAAAGAGATGCTTTTGTAAGTAATACTGACAATTCCCCACTAGATGTGCCTACTCAGATGGACACAAGAGGCTGAGGTTGACATGCTAGAGTCCTTAGGGGTCCCCTGGCACCTACTACTTTGCCTACTCCTACCATAGAGGATGACTTTAGAGGAGCTAACACTATTCTCACCCAATTAGTGGCTACTTAGAGTGGGAATCGGAGTTCACAAGTACCTACTTCTGGCCCCCAGGAGTCGATTGCTGCAGTGAGACTTATCAATTTTCTGAGGATAAACCCACCGGTCTTCACAGGGTCTAAGGTTAAGAAAATCCTCAAAATTTTATTGATGAGATGTGGAAGGTGTTGAAAAGTATGCTTGCGATTGAGATTGAGGGAGTTGGACTTGCTTACGATCAACATAAGGATGTGGAAAATTGGTACAATCAATGGGAAGAAAACCAAGATAAGGATGTTGTAGCTAAGGATGTCGAGCCTACCATTTGGAATGACTTTTAGAGAGCCTTTCTTGACACTTATTTCCACAAGAGTTAAGGTACATGAAGGTTGAGAAGTTTGTTAACTTAAAGAAGAAAGGGATGGGTGTCAAAGAATATAGCCTTAAGTTTAAACAGTTATCGAAGTATGATCTAGAGATGGTTCCTGACATGAGATCTAGAATGAGAGAGTTCAGATCTGGATTGGGCAAGCATTTGAAAAAGGAGTGCAAAGTGAAATTGTTTATTCTGGGCATAGACATCTCTACGCTTATGGTATATGCACAACAACTTAAGGAGGATAAAAAGAGGGATAGGGAGGAACATTTGAGCAAGAAGGCTAAGTCAGCAGGGCATGAGCCTAGCCAGGATAAGCAAAGTACTAATTTTTAAGAGATCTTCGAATTATGCGCCATCCTCAGTAAGTGCACCAGCTACGAGTAACAGGAATGATTAGAAGTCTCAGGGTCATCAAAATTCCAAAGCTCAGGGTTCTCAATCCCAAGCTAGTTTGACTCAAGGTTCAAGAGGGAAACCACAATGTGGCAAGTATGGAGGACTCCATCTGGGTGAGTGCCATGAGGGCACAAATGCTTGCTATAAATACAGACAGACTGGCCACTTCCAGAATGAGTGCCCAACTAGAAGGCAGGGTGAAGGAGGTATTAATGTTTAGTCTTCGATAGCACCACCAGCCAGTGATAATCACAGCGGTGTCACTACTAATACAGGTGGGGCTATAAACTATTTGTATGCGATGGGCAACCGACAGGATCTGAAGGTTGCACTACATGTTCATGGGTATGCTTCGAGTCTTTGCCAATGATGTGTATCCTTTATTTGACCCAGGTGCCATTTTATCATTTGTAACTCCATATGTGTCTAGTAAGTTTGAGACCTTCTAAATGTCTTCTTGAGCCCTTTAGTGTTTCTACTCTTTTTGGTGAGAGCATTCTACTTGAGAGGGTATATCGTGATTAGAATGTGTCTATCTATCATAGAGATACTTTGGAAAACTTAGTTGAGTTATTGATGATTGACTTTAATGTGATTCTTCGCATGGACTTGTTTCGTGCCATTATGCCTCTATCAATTGCAGAATTCGTATAGTCAAATTTCAATCTTTGAATAAGTCTGTTTTAGAATGGAAGGGTACCTAGTTCTACAGTGCATAAGGGTAAGTTTATTTCCTACCTTAGGGCCCAAAAGGTAATCTCTAAAGGGTGTATCTATCACCTCGTGCAAGTTAAGGCTGATGATGTAGAGACTCCACCCTTTGAGATAGTTTCAGTTGTTAATGAGTTTCCTGATGCCTTCCCTGACAATTTGCCTAGAGTCCCTCCTGATAGGGAGGTCAACTTTGGGAATGATGTTCTGCACAATACCCAAACTATCTCTATTCTGCCATACAAAATGGCTCCCGGTGAGTTGAAAGAATTAAAAGAGCAATTGAAGGATCTATTGGATAAATGATTTATTAGGCAGAGTGTCTCTCTGTGCGGCACTAAGGTCTTATTTGTGCCAAAGGAAGATGGTTCCCTCAGAATATGAATAGATTATTGCTAATTGAATAAGGTGGTAATTAAGAACAAATATCCTCTTCCAAGGATCGACAACTTATTTGATCAACTTCAGGATACCACTATTTTTTCTAAGATAGAACTCAAATTAGGCTATCACCAATTGAAAGTGAGAGAATGTGGCATCTGGAAGATGGCTTTTTGGACCCATAGGGTCACTTTGAGTTTTTGATAATGTACTTTGGATTAACCAATGATACTACTACTTTCATAATTATAATGAATAGAGTATTCAGAAAATACCTTGATATATTCCTGATTGTGTTCATAGAAGATATTTTGGTGTACTCTAGAGATGAGGAAGAGCATGTCAATCAACTTAGAATTGTTCTTCAGATGCTCAAGTATAATGAGTTATATTTTCAATATTCTCCAAGTGTGAGCTTTGGCTCAAGTACCTAGATTTCCTAGGCCATATTGTTTTGGGTGATGATATTCGAGTCGATATGCAGAAGATTAAGGCAGTTAAGAACTGGCCTAGACCCACCTCTCCAACTAACACTAGAATTTTTTGGGGTTTGGATGGTTACTACCATAGATTTTTTGAGGGATTCTCTTCTATATCCTTGCCATTGACTAAGCTAACTCAAAATAAAGCTAAGTTTTAGTGGTCTAGTGAGTGTGAGAAGAGTTTTAAGAGTTGAAAACCAGATTAGCGACAACACCAATGTGGACTTTACCTGAGGGAACTGATGATTTTGTGATCTATTTTGATTCTTCTAGAGTGGGATTAGGATGTAGTCTGATGCAGAAAGGTAATGTCATAGCTTATGCTTCCAAACAACATAAGATCCACGAGAGGAATCATCTAACTCATGACTTAGAATTGGCTGTGGTGGTATTTGCACTCAAGATTTGTCACCACTACTTATATGGACCAGATGTTGATGTATTCATAAACCATAAGATACTGCAGTATGTCTTCACCTAGAAGGATCTTAACTTGAGACGAAGGAGATAGCCTATGTTTCTTAAGGGCTACGACATGAGTATCCTCTACCACCTAGGTAATGCTAATATGGTTATTGATGCTTTTAGTAGATTATCTATAGGAAGCATCGCTCATGTGGAAGAAGAGAAGAAAGAGTTGGCTAAGGAACTGCACAGATTAGTATGAATAGGAGTTCAACTTGATGAATCTGGTGAAGATGGAATACTTGTGCATAATGGGTCTACATCATTCCTTGTAGTAAAGGTAAAGGAGAATCAAGACCAAGATTCCATCTTACTCCAATTGAAAGAAGATGTACATAAGCAAAAAATGATGTCTTTCGTCAAAGGGGGAGATGGCGTATTCAGATACCAAAGTAGATTGTGTGTCCCAGATGTCAATGGTATTTTAGAAAGAATCATGGTAGAAGCCCATAACTCTATTCCATCCATCTAGGGTCTATCAAAATGTACTATGGCTTGAAAGAGGTTTATTGGTGGAGTGGAATAAAGATACACATTGCAGACTTTGCTTCTAAGTGCCCAAACTAACAATAAGTAAAAGTTAAGCACCAAAGGTCATGTGGAGTAGCCTCGGATTTTGAAATTCCTGAATGGAAGTGGGAGATAATCAATATGGATTTCATCACAGGCTTACCGAGGTCTTACAGAAAACATGATTCCATCTGGGTGATATTAGATTGGATGTCTAAATCAGCCCATTTCTTAGCGGTACTACCATATCAAATTGGGGAGCTCAATGAACTGCCCAATTCCGAAAGACCTTTCAAAAGGGCCTATGTTCAAAGATGAACCTTAATACTACTTTCCACCCTCAAATCGATGGTCAAGTATAGCATACAATACAGGCCTTGGAGGACATGTTGAGAGCATGTGTCATTAACTTCAAAAGTAATTGGGATGATCATTTACCCCTTGTTGAGTTTTCCTACAATAATAGCTTTCATTCGAGTATCCAAATGGCTCCTTATGAGGTTCTCTAAGGGAGGAGATATAGATCACTAATTGGATGGTTTGAGGTAGGTGAAGCAGGGATAATTGGGCCAGAATTGGTATACCAAGCAATGAAGAAAGTAAAGATCATCAAAGACAGATTAAGAACAATACAGAGTCGCTAGAAGTCCTACACTTATGTTAGGAGAAGGGACCTAGAGTTTGAAGTGAATGATTGGGTATACTTGAAAATATCACCCCATAAAGAGTGTAATGAGATTCGAGAAAAAAAGGAAGTTGAATCCTCGATAAATTGGTCCCTACCAAATTATAAAGAGAGTAGGCAACATATTATGAGTTAGAGCTACCACAAGAGCTAGCAGTCATCCATCCGGTCATTAATATCTCTATGCTTAAGAAGTATTTGGGAGATCCATCCTTGGTTGTGCCTATTGAAAGAATTAGGGTAAAGGATAGTTTGAGTTATAAGGAGATCCAAGTCCAAATTCCTTCATCAAGTTCGCAAGTTGAGAACTAAAGAGGTTGCATCTGTAAAAGTCTTATGGAGAAGTCAATCTGTTGAAGAGGCCTCATGGGAAGCTGAAGAGGATATGAAGGTAGATACTCCAACCTATTCATACCTCTTAATGATGAAATTGATGGTAATAATTCATTCCTTTTCTCTGAGTTAGTTCCCTATTATTAAGTTAGGTTCTTATCTCTTAGTTGATGCTCCTCTTGAGTCTACGAGTATTTGCGTATGTGAAGTCTTTAATTGTATTCTTGCCTAATGATAATTTTAGAAATAATCTTCAATTGTGAATCCTAAGTTGAAGTTGATTTCCAGAGTATGAGTACTTGAGTATTTGAGTATTTGAGTTCTGAATGGTGTTCGTGCTTGATAGGTCTCCTAGTTACTCATCATTCGAGGATGAATGATCCCAAGGGGGAGATATTGTGACACCCCTCAATATTATTCCTATGTGCACCTATGTTTTAAGAATTATTCTTATATATAGAAAGTGGATTAGGGTCGTAAGAGATCTCTAGTGCTTAGCTGAATTCAAAACTTTCTTATCAATTGAGCTTCTCACGTTAGATTATACAAAAGTCAACTTTAAATGATCATAACTTTTATCATACACATAATTAGGTTGTCTATGACGTACCAAATGAAATACCTTTGAATTAGCTTTCCAACGCCAATAATTTCACCTTATTTGAAGTTTGGAGTAAAACATTATGGCCGTTTTACTATAGATTGTTAATGTAGTGTGAAATGATGACCAGACTTATGGGCCATGGTTTGAATGAAATTCCGTACTTTAGACTTCTAGTGCAGTGTGAAAAACTTTAGAAAGTCCATTTTTGAGCCCCCAAATTGATAGACCCAACACGAGTCATAGATGGTTCTACTGGTTGTGGTTTGGGCTAGTGGAATGGATCTGGAGAACCTAAAATCTTCTAAACCCTTATGGTGGGCTTCTATGGGCCATAGATTGACCCATTATGACTTTGATAATGTTTTTAAGAAGGATAATTTTGGTCTTCATCCACCCTTTAAAGTCTTAACTTGATATTCTTATAATTAAATAAGTCCCTAAACATATCTATTCAACTCTTTTACACTAAAAACACGTTCTTCAACTTAGAGCAAGGTTTCAAGGGGAGAAAAAACTAGAGTTTCGAGAAGAAATAGTGAGTTCTTCCAAGTCATTTCAAAAATCAAAATTCTAGGTATGTAAAGCTAACTAGAACATGGATTATGTTCTTCCGTGTGCCCCATAACCAAAATTCATAGAGTTGTCAACGAATTGAGTCTTCCAAGAAGTTTTTTTGAAGGTTTTTTTTAAATCCTAATGTATTTCTATGTAATCTTGCATGAATTACTGTTATTATTAATTAAATACATAAATAGATGATTTTACATTTCTATGTGAATCCTTGAATGAATTCTTATTATTTTAAATATTACACTTAAATGGGTATGCATCAGTATGATTTAAGCCTAAAGACTCTATAAAATTCCTAAATGCTTTAACTCTACTTGTTTTCCTTAATACTATAAGTTAGAATGATGCATGATTGAGAGTCTTTATGAGTCAAGAGCTAAATCATAAAAGAATGTTTCTAACCAAAGAATTGATAGTTGATGTGATGAATTGAGTTGAAAAATGTGCAATAAGACTAACTAAATTAGTTAACCATAGGTTTGGTTTCTTATGAGCATGTTCAGTCTTGGGGGGAGTATTGAGCACGAAATTGAGTAAGAATAAGTCCTACTCGAACTCAATAACTACGTAGCCAGCATAGAAGAGGATTGACGCACAAAATCAGATATTTTCCTATTTTCCAAAAAAGAGGACTTGATTTTACTGATTGTAGATCCACTATTGGGATGTCATTTACCTTGGCAAGGTATTGGATGGATGTGACAATGATATTGCTTCGTTGTACCATGACCGACTCATAGGTGATTGTTGTCAGTTAGAGAAACTCCCATATAGGTCTTGATAGTACTCTGAGTGGATTGGATTAGATGGTATATGAGTGGTCATTATCTAAATTGTGTTCATACTTTAGATCCATGACAAGTAGATTGACTTTCCTACTTATTAAGTTGAGCTATTTGAATTGAAGTTATTCTACCTTTACATGTTTCATTATTCCATTTTACATACTCGTATATTCCACTGATATCCATTTAGGCCTACATCGTTTCATGATATAGAGACAGGAACTAGCGGTCATCAACAGGCACCCCGTTGAGGACCTATTTGCATTCAGCTGATCGGTGAGTCCTCCCTTATTTTCGGAGGATATCATGTTTCTTTGCTAGCTCTGATTTTAAATTTATTTTATGTTTCATTCTTCCATTTTACATACTCGTATATTCCATTGATATCCATTTAGGCCTGTATCTTTTCATGATGTACTGACAGGTACTAGCGGTCATCAACAAGCGCCCCGTTGAGGATCTATTTGCATTCAGCTGATTGGTGAGTCGTCCCCTGCTTTCGGAGGATATCATGTTTCTTTACCAACTTGGATTTTACACTTATTTTATTCTATTTTGAGGTAGCTATAGGTTTGTCATTGGCACCACTTTTTCAATTAATAGAAGCTTCATAGATTAAAATGTCGAGTTGTGATTGGATTGTGTTTTTTACTAGTTTCATTCATACTAGCCTTACTTAGTTGATTGGTAGATGGTTAGGTCTTTGTCCTTTGATTATTGAATTATTATTGGTTTTCATTAAGTATACTTGATTGCTGATGTCTTCTGCTATTAGATTGTGATTGAATGAATATGAAAAGGTCAAGTGGTTTTCTTGGGAGCAAGCAATAGTCTCTGAGTACTAGCCACACCTGGGATATCCTCCCGGGGTGGGACACCCATAGAACACTGGTTTGACACTTTTTACTAAAATCGCGTAACGTTTCACTTTGAACTCCAAATGACTCAATCTTTGTGGCATTTGAAAATGGATTTATAGACCCTTAACTCGATAGATTATGAGCCACCTAACTCTTTATATTCTTAGAGATATCGTCATTTGAAGCTGACTCTTTCTTAAACTCATACGAAGACTTAGTCGAAAGAAATTCTTTGTACTAGGTTTGATTTAAAGGATCCCTTATAAACCTAAACAACATCTAATATACCTTGAATACTTAAGAATCGATAATAACACATGTATATGACGTAGAGTCATTGGATCACCTAGTCTTATAAAATCATCTATCGTAACTCAATCGGTAAGAAAGTTTTTAACTCGACTTTCGGCTAGAGGGTTTTCGCGATCTTAGTTCCTCTCAAAATCTATTTTTGCACTAACTAATTGACCTTAAACACCTACTCTCAATGAAAAATTATCTGTTAAGACCTTATGCACACAAAAATGATGGCTCAATTTTAACAACAAAACATTAAGGTGTTACACCATCTATGGTAAACAAAATTACAGCCACGGTTATCGTTTCATTGTATCTTCTTCACAGCTCTTACTATGGATTCAGCTTGTGGGAAACTTTTGGGATAGACATTTGGCATCTATGTTGCACCCATTGCTGAAAAATCCAAACTTTGGTGCATGAACAAAAAAAATAGAAAGGTATAAGTCACTCTTGATTCTTGGGATTCTTTCATTTTTATTAAAAAAACAAAAGCTAGTGTTTGAAGAACTTGTTTGTTTGTTCAAGTACTAGTTGGGAATAATATGAAAAGGAAAAAGAATGGTCATAAGGAAAAAATCCTAATTTATATATAAATATGTGCCTAGATTCCATCGCTTCTCATATTTTTACGTACGGATCATTTTTTATAGTGCAAACCACTCAATGGTCTACCAACAACTTTGTTAATTTGCAAATTAGATATGTCCTTAATAATGAACTATGAAACCCTTACCAGCACACAAATATCAACTTTATTCTAACACCTCTAGCTAATCTAACAACTTCATTTATTATCAAACATAAAACACACATCATGTGCTTTGGAATGCCTCATAATCGTAATCTCTATATATCTCAAAATCCATGCGTGATATTGAAAATTCGACTTAATATTATTGATCGGGGGGAAAATTGAGTGCCAGATGGGTATAACCTCGATTTTAGAGGACCCATAGTGAAATTTCATTTTCGCCAACTTTGGAATTTTCAGTGTGCATTCCTGTTGGCTCCGCGACGCGTACCTGTCAGGGAGTAGTGTTATCACTTCCTTAATTTTCTAGTTTTGGCCTAACACATTGGGGTCTTGGCCCCATGCCCTCATATGCATGAAAACACCTATACTTAGCCATTTTTCAACTCTATATCACTCAAAAATACTCTCAAAACCCTCTCTAACACAACCAACTATTTCATCCAAATTCAATTGTCCCAAGCTTAATTCCGGATCTCAAGAAATTCATTCAAGCTTCAAGTTCTCCTCAAAACTACATCAAGAAAATCCCCAAGTTTAAGATATGTGGGTTTCAACTATTGGGTCCTTTCACCCATGGTGCGCAACCTTCCTTTTTATGAAAATAACATGTTTTCAAGTTATATTACTTATGGGTATTATTTATATGAGTTATTATTACAAATTATGTTGGGGTTTTATGAAATGATGATTGGAGACACATGTCTACCTATTTCAAGCTTATACTATGAGATGGTTTGTCTACTATGACTATGCATGTTTTGAGATATGAACTATAATCTATTATGATGTTTGATAAGGGATTTCAAGCTATGTTGCATGAGGGTTTTACCATGTGTTGGTGGATTGATTTACATTAAATTTTCTCACATTATTTCACTCTTGAATTGCATGAGTTTGAACTAGCTATGCACACCCGCCAAGTGTTTGATAAAATGTCTTGTTAAGGATTCTTGAGTTATTGATGATCTATTGCATGGCTTATGAGTCAACTGACTTTATGATGATGAAGGGGGATGTATATATGTATTATATTCA
This sequence comes from Solanum medicagineum, assembly GCA_026153255.1. Lineage (NCBI taxonomy): Eukaryota > Viridiplantae > Streptophyta > Magnoliopsida > Solanales > Solanaceae > Solanum > Solanum medicagineum. Next base: position 11,821 of record JAPFFP010047713.1, read on the forward strand.
TGAGAAGTATCTATGGTGTTGCATGTTGACCACGCCTTGTTGGGGGGTGACATGCCCAACCAACTTGTGAGGTGATGACATGCCTTGACCACCTTGTCGGGGGGTGACATGCACGTACTACCATGTTGAGGGTTAGATACCTTGACCACCTTGTCGGGGGTGTCATGCCCGTACTACCATGTTGAGGGGTAGATACCTTGACCACCTTGTCGGGGGGTGACAAGCCCGTACTACCATGTTGAGTGGAGATACCTCAATCACCTTCCAAGGGGTGACATGCCTTAGATTCCAAGTAATAATTTGAATTGTCTATGATGATGGTCCCTTCCTACACAATAATATGTTCTATGCAAGCATGTTTTACTTCAAATATTGACCATGCATGCCATATTAATATCATACTATATCTTGTTTATGCTTATGTATTTTGATTATGTTCTCCATCACTTGTTGTATTGCATCCTACATACTTAGTACATTCAAATGTACTAACACATACTCTATGCCTACATGATGTTAACATGTAGGAACCGGTGCTCCTCACGATCATCCTCCATGTGGCTAGTTTTGGTGTCTTGAAGATACGTTTTGGTGAGTCTTCAAGTTTGGGGACACCAGCTTTGCAATCTTACTTTTGTTATCTCTTCATGTTGAACTTTGATACTATGAGGGTAAGCCCAGAAAGTATCTTGGCCCCCGCCCAATGTATGCTAGAGATGTTGTTGGAAAAATTGATGTAATTATGCTATGATCTTGACTCTTGAATGTTTTATGGTTATCAAAGACTTTCCTTAGTCCATTTAATCTTATTTATGTCTCTTATTGTTGTTAATTTGCTTCCACGATCGAAGAAGTGTGATTGATATGCTAGGAGGCTTGTTTAAGTACCCTCGGGTTTCTCATTCGTCGTGTCATGTTTTGGCCCTACACTTGCGTTCTGACAAACATGATATCAGAATACTAGGTTGTTAATGGTCCTAGGAGTCCAACACATCACGTCGATTAGAGTTTTGTTCATGGTTGTGAAGTGCACCACAACTATGAGCAAGAGGCTGTGAGGCATTTTAGGAAATGTTTCCCTTCTTCTTGATCTATATCGTGCTTAGATGTTAAGGTAAGGCTTTCCCCTAACGAACGTTCTTTACTATTTTAGATCATGCCTATTCCAAGAAGAAGAATAGCCTATTCACCCGAGGAGCAACCATCCCCCCCCCCCCGTTCCTCAAGCTCCTCAAGATAGGGGAAGTGGTCCATGAAGAGTTCCGGGATACTACAACCATGTTGGCCCATGCCATGACTAATCAAATCAACCAAGGGGCCCAAGCCCCTTATGCTCCTATACCGGCCTCTAAGGTGAGGGACTTTACAAGAATGAACCCACCAAAGTTCTATGGATCTAAGGTGGATGAGGACCCTCAAGAATTTATTGATGAAGTGTATAAAGTGTTGTCTATAATGGGTGTTAACTCGGAGGAGCAGGCAGAGTTGGTGGCCTACCAAACAATGTTATCTTTCGGAAGAGTTCAAGGCGGCATTTCTCAATCGATTCTTCCCTCTTGAGCTATGGGATGCAAAAATGATGGAATTTATGAATCTAAAGCAAGGGTCCATGAGTGTGAGGGAGTATTCCCTCAAGTTCAACCAACTATCCAGGTATGCTCCACAATTGGTGGCCTAGCCAAGGTCTAGGATGAACAAATTTGTGATGGGTGTATCCAACTTGGTTAATGTGGAGTGTCGTTCCACCGTATTGACAGGTGATATGGATTTGTCCCGCCTCATGACATATGCCGATTTATTAGAGGGGGAAAAAAAGATGAAGAGGAGGAGTAGTGAGGCCAGGAGTGCCTATTTTGAAGGTGGGTTCCAAAATCCTGAGGGTGTCCGATTTCCTCAAGGCCAGAAGTTCCAAGGCCAAGGGTCTTCCAATGCTCCTAATAGAAGGTTTGCCAATGTCAATCAAAGGGTCCAAGGTGGAGGTGGTGTGGTGCCTAACCCCATGTGCCAAAGATGTGGTAGGAACCATAATGGCCCATGTATGAGAAACTCAAATGTTTGTTTTGGTTGTGATAAAGTGGTTCATAAGGTGATTGATTGCCCACGTGCACAAAACAAAGGTAGAGAGGGTCGTCCATAAGGCCAAGGTGCATATATGGGCCCAAAGGGAAGAGGAGGCCAACAAGGGGGTGCCCCAAGGCAAAATCGATTTTAAGCTCTTCAAGGGAGACAAGGGGTGGATGAGGTGCTTTATCATCGTCATCGGTATCATAAAAGATTTTTATTTTGATGTGTATGCATTGATAGAGCCAGGAGCCACTCTTTCTTTTATTACTCCTTTTGTTGCCATAAAGCTACATTTTCGCCCAGAATTATTATGTGAACCATATGAAATGTCTACCCCCATTGGTGAGTCTATTCTTGCTAAAAGAGTCTATAGAAATTGTTTCATATTCATGTTGCATAAAGTCTTGCTTTGTGATTTGGTTGAGTTAGATATGGTGGATTTTGATGTCATTCTTGGGATGTATTGGTTGCATACATATTATGCTTCTATTTATTGTATAAATTATAGGGTCAAATTCCAATTCCCAAATAAACCCATCTTTGAGTGGGAAAGTTGTGATGTGGTGGTCAAGGGTAGATTTGTTTGGTGCATGAATGCCCACAAGTTGATTTCTAAGGGTTGTCTCTATCATCTTATAAGGGTTAGCGATGTTGAGTCTGAAGACCTTCCTATAGAGTCGATTTCAGTGGTTAATGAGTTTCTTGATGTCTTTCCCGATGAGCTTCTCAATGTTCATCCCAAAAGGGAAATAGATTTTGACATAGACCTTCTTCCCAATACTCAACCCATTTCTCTTCCCCCTTACCATATGGTGGACTTGAAGGAGTTGAAAGAGCAATTTAGAGATTTGTCGGAGAAGGGGTTTATAAGGCCTAGTAAGTCACCTTGGGGTGCACCAGTGTTGTTTGTAAAGAAGAAGGATGGTTCTCTTAGAATGTGTATTGATTACCAGCAACTTAATAGAGTCACCATAAAGAATAAGTACCCTCTACCAAGGATTGATGCCTTTTTTGATCAACTTCAAGGGGCTAATCACTTCTCTAAGATTGATCTTCAGTCCAGGTATCACCAAATGAAAGTGACGGAGTGTGACATTCCCAAGAGGTCCTTCCAAATTAGGTATGGGCACTTTGAGTTTATGGTTATGTCCTTTGGGTTGACCAATGCACCGGCTATCTTCATGGATCTTATGAATAGGGTCTTTAAACCCTACCTTGACTTGTTTGTGGTGGTTTTATTGATGATATCTTGATTTATTCCCATAGTAAGGGGGAGCATGTGAATCACTTGAGGGTGGTATTACAAATCTTGAGTGAGGAGATGTTGTATGCTAAATATGAAAAATGTGAGTTTTGGTTGAAAGAGGTGGCCTTTCTAGGTCACGTGGTGTCGGGTGATGGCATTAAGATGTATCCTAAGAAGACAAGAGGTGATTAAAAATTGGCCTAGACCTTTGACTCCATCGGATATTAGAAGTTTCCTGGGGTTAGCAGGTTATTAGAGGAGGTTTGTAAATGGTTTCTCTTGTATTGTTTCTCCTATGACTAAGTTGACCCAAAAGAAGGAAAAATTTGTATGGACTGATGAGTGTGAAAAGAGTTTCTAAACTTTGAAAGACAAGCTTGTCACCGCTCCTATTTTGTCTCTACTGGAAGGGTTGGAAGGGTTTGTTTTATATTGTGATTCCTCAAAAATTGGTTTGTGTTGTGTTTTCATGCAAAATGAGAAGGTGATATCATATGCTTCAAGACAACTTAAGGTACATGAAAAGAATTATCCTACCCATGATCTTGAATTGGCCGCCGTGGTATTTTCTTTAAAAATTTGGCTTCATTACTTGTATAGGGTTCGTTTTGATGTGTTCACCAATCATAAGAGTCTCCAATATGTGTTCATCTGAAAGGATCTAACTTGAGACAAAGAAGGTGGTTAGAACTACTTAAAGATTATGATATGAGTGTGCATTATCACCTCGGTAAAGTTAATGTTGTGCCCAATGCTCTAAGTAATGTGTCTATGGGTATCTTAGCTCATGTTGATGATAGTGGTAAAGAGGTGGCTAGAGAGGTACATCAGTTGGCTAGATTGGGGGTTGGGTTGGAAGAAGTTGATAATAATGGTGTAGTGGTTATTGAAGGTTCTAAGTCTTCTTTGGTTGTGGAGGTAAAGGTAAACCAAGATCTTGACCCTGCCTTCTTAGAATTAAAGGCCTTGGTGAGAGATGGTAAGGTATAGGTTTTCTTTTAAGGGGGAGATGGTGCCCTTAGGTACCAAAGTAGATCGTGTGTGCCTAGTGTTGATAACTTAAGAATAAAGATTCTATGTGAGGCTCATCATTCTTTCTATTCTATTCACCCTGGTTCTACCAAGATTTATAGAGGTTTGAGGGAGGTATATTGGTGGGGTGGTATGAAGAAAGACATTGCTAAGTTCATATCCAAGTGCCACAATTACCAACAAGTAAAAGTCGAACATTAAAGGCCGGTGGACTAACCCAAGATATAGAGATTCCTACTTGGAAATGGGAGAAAATAAATATGGATTTTGTGCTTGGGTTGCTTAAGACTAGAAAGAATTTGGTTCTATTTCTGTTGTGGTTGATAGAATGACAAAGTTGGCTCATTTCCTACAGGTCAAAACTACTTATGGTGCCAAAGATTATGCCAAATTGTATATTCATGAGTTGGTTAGATTGCAAGGGGTGCCGTTGTCTATCATATCAGATCGTGGTGCTCAATTCACTTCTCGCTTTTAGAGTTCCTTCCAAAGAGTTCTTGGTACAATGGTTAAACTTAGCACGGCCTTTCACCCTCAAATGGACGGCCAAGCCGAAAACACAATCCAAACTCTTGAGGATATGCTTAGAGCTTGTGTTTTAGAGTTTGAGGGTAGTGGGGATGAACATCTTCCACTCATTGTTTTTGCTTACCATAATAGTTATCATTCAAGCATTTGTATGGCTCCTTTGAGGCTCTCTACGGTAGACAGTGTAGATCCTCAATGGGATGGTTTGAGGTGGGGGAGATGGCTTTGTAGGGTCCGGATTTAGTCATGGAAGCCTTGGAGAAGGTGAGGTTGATAAGGGAGAGGTTGAAAATAGCCCAAAGTAGACAAAAGTCATATTCCAATGTGAGGAGAAGGGATCTTGAATTTAAAGTTGGTGATTGGGTCTATTTGAAGGTCTCACCCATTTGGCAAGAAGGGTAAATTGAGTCCAAGGTTTGTGGGTCCTTATAGAATGTTCAAAAGGATTGGTAAGATGGCCTATGAGTTGGAGTTGCCCATTGAAATAAATATGGTTCATCCTGTCTTGCATGTATCTATGTTGAGAAAGTGTGTGGATGACCCAAATGTTATTATAGCTTTGGATGTTATGGATGTGGTAGAAGATAATTTGACTTATGAGGAGGTTATGGTAGAAATTTTGGATAGACAAGTGAAGAGGTTGAGAAACAAGGATGTAGCTTCCGTCAAGTTTCTTTGGAGAAACCAACAAATTAAAAGTGCCACATGGGAAGCCGAGGCGGACATGAGAAAATGGTATCCATATCTCTCCCACTCTACTCAAGCCTAAGGTAATAATTTATGTCCCCTATATGATTTCAAGTCTTAAGTTTCAGCCCTTATGTCATTGCATGCATTAATGTTTATGTTGACAAGTTTATAGTGATTTTGACATTCATGTTGAGATTTTTGAAAATGATGTTTAAGTATATTTCTTGCATTCAGGTTGGACTGAGACATTCATGATTACTTCTCTTATGTATGCTTCTTTAACATTCGGGGATGAATGTTCCCAAGGGGAAAATATTGAAACGCCCCAAAAATGCCCGAAAATGTGCCTCGAAAATATCCATAATCTTTATTTCCATATATCTCAAAATCCATCCGTGATATCGAAACTCCAACTTCATATTCTTGATCAGGGGGAAAAATTGAGTGGGAAATGGGTATAATCCTGATTTTAGAGGACCCATAGCGAAATTTTATTTTCGCCAACTTTGCAATTTCCAATGTGCATCTACATTGGCTCCGATGCAGACCCATCGCGGAGCAGTGTTGTCACATCCTTAATCTTCCAATTTCAGCCTAACATATTGGCGTTCTGTCCCCATGCCCTCATATGCGTGAAACACCTATACTTAGCCATTTTTCAACTCTATATCACTTAAAAATACTCTCAAAATCCTCTCTAACACTTAACCAAATATTTTATCCAAATTCAAGTGTCTAAAGCTTAATTCCGGGTCTCAAGAACTTCATTCAAGCTTCAAGTTCTCTTCAAATCTACATCAAGGAAATCCCCAAGTTTAAGGTATGTGGATTTTAACCATTGGGTCCTTTCACCCATGGTGTGCAACCTTCCTTTTTATGAAAATAACACGTTTTCAAGTTATATTACTTATGGGTATTATTTATTATGAGTTATGATAACAAAGTATGTTGGGATTTTATGAAATGATGATTGGAAGCACATGTCTACCCATTTCAAGCTTACACTATGAGATGGTTTGTCTATTATAACTATGCATGTTTTGAGCTATGAACAATAATCTATTATGAGGTTTGATAAGGGATTTCAAGCTATCTTACATGAGGGTTTTACCATGTTTTGGTGGTTTGATTTACATTAAGCTTTCTCACATTATTTCACTCTTGAATTGCATGATTTTGAACTAGAATTGCCCACCCCCCGCCACTTGTTTGATAAAATGTCATGATCTATTGCATGGCTTGTGAGTCAAATGACTTTATGATGATGAAGAGGGGTGTATGTATGTGTTGAATTCATGAGAAGTATTGTTGCAAGTTTACCACACCTTGTGAAGGGGTGACATGCCCAACCACCTTGTGAAGGGGTGACATGCCTTGACCAACTTGTTGGGGGGTGACATGCCCGTACTACCATCTTAAGGGGTAGATACCTTGACCACCTTGTCAGGGGTGACATGCTTGTACTACCATGTTGAGCGGTAGATACCTTGACCACCTTGTTGATGAGTGACATGCCCGTACTACCATATTGAGGGGTATGTTCCTTGACCTCCTTGTCGGGGGGTGACATGCTCGTACTACCATGTTGAGGGGTAGATACCTCAATTACCGTCCAAGGGGGTGACATGGCTTGGATTCCAACTAATAGTTTTCTTGGTCTATGATGATGGTCCCTTCCTACACACGTAATATGTTCTATGCAAGCATGTTTTACTTCAAGCATAGATCATGCATGCCAAATTGATATCATACTAACGCTTGTTTATGCTTATGCATTTTGATTATGTTGCCCATCACTTGTTGCATTGCATCCTGCATACTTAGTACATTCAAACTTACTAACGCATACTCTATGCCTACATGATGTTACCATGTAGGAACTGGAGCTCCTCACGTTCATCCTCCACGTGGCTAGTTTTGACGTCTTGAAGATAAGCTTTTGGTGAGTCCTCAAGTTCATGGACACTAGCTTTGCGCTTCATGGTGAACTTTGATACTATAAGGGTGAGCACGAAAAGTGTTTTGGCCCTGCCCAATTTATGCTAGAGGTGTTGTTGGAACAATTGATGTAATTATGCTAGCATCTTAACTCTTGAAAATTTTGTCGTTATCAATGACTTCCCTTAATCCCTTTATCCATATTTATATCTCTTATTGTTGTTTTGCTTCTGCGACCGAGGATTATGATTGATATGCTAGGAGGCTTGTTTAGGGTTCATTCGGGTTCCCCATTCACTGTGACAGGTCTAGGCCTTAGACTAGGGTCTTGACATTTCAATATATCTCAAAATCAATGCGTGATTTCAAATCTGACTTCATATTCTCGATCAGGGAGAAAAATAGAGTGGAAAATGGGTATAACCCTGATTTTAGAAGATCCATACTGAAAAATAATTGTCGTTAATTTCACGATTTCCAGTGGCTGTCCGAGCCCTGGCCGCGACACACCAAGGGCATGAAGCAATGTATTTTGCCAGACATGATTGGTCCGCGTCGTGCTAGAGGCGCGGACCAGTTTAACATTTCCCTTGGTTTTTCTTATTTCTCCCAAGGGCATTGGGGTCATAGCCCAATGCCCACTTAAACATGCAATCTCCCATACATAGTCATTTTTCAACTCTATAGTTCACAAAACCCTCTTTATAACCTCTCCAAGATTCTATCATATCTCTCATTCAAATATAAGGATTTCAATCTTAATTTTGGGACTCAAGGACTCATTTCAAGCTCCAAGTCTACTTCAAGTTCATTTCAAGGAATTCAAGGTTTAAGGTATGTGAGTCTTCATCCATGTGTCCTTTCACCCATGGAGCCCAACCTTCTCTTTTTATGAAAATTGCATGTTTTCAAGTTTTATTACCTATGGTTTCTCTTATTATGAAATATGAACATAAATCATGTTAGGGTTTTACCAAGTACTGATTGATTATGTATGGATGTCTATTTCAAGCTTTTCCATTAACTAATTTTGTCTATTGAGACACTGGATGTTTTGAGCTATGAAACTATGAACTATTATGAGCTTTTGTGGTGGACTTCAAGGTATCGTACATGAGGGTTTTACTACTATGTTGGTGGGTTGATTTGTATTGATTTTACTCATCTAGTTTTACTCTTGAATTGCATGATGCTGAACAAGTATCATGAACCCACCATGTGTTTGATAAAATGACAGGAAAAGAATTCTCAAGTTAGTCATGATCTACTACATGATTTACAAGTCAAGTGACGTGATGATTATTAAGGGCTTCAAGCATGTATGGAATATATAATTATCAAGTTTAGCCCTATTTCAAGACTTTTACCTCTTGTGAGCCATTCATGTTAAAGCAAGGAGTCATGTATGATTATGATCTACTCTCACGTTCAAATTAGGATCACTTGTAGAGGTCAAGTATGTTTAAGAGCTACTCATGTCATGTTATCATGTCTCTCAAGTTATTAAAGTTATGATTATTTCAAGTATTCCATGGGATATGACTTAGCACCGGTTGAGGCTTAAGATAAGGGCTCGGATGAAGGTGTCCTGATATAAAGTCCTTAGTCTCTAAACTATGTGTCGCCATAGCATTTTGATTATTACCCTTGCTATACTAGTGGATCCATCTAGTTATACCACACCTTGTCGAGGGGTGATATGCCTCGGATTATTCATTTTATGGTTTACCATAGCAAGTACACCACACCTTGTCGAGGGGGTGACATGCCCAAATCACTTGGTCGAGGGGGTGACATGCCTTTATCACCTTACCAAGGGGTGACATGCCTTGGATTCCAAGTAGTAGCTCGCTTGGTCTATGTCAGTTAAGGTCTCTTCCCGCACATGTATTATGTATTATGCAAATTAAATCTTTTATAAGCATGGGTTGCTACAAGGATTGAATATACATATCATATTGAGAGTATATTTATTTTCTTATATGTATACATTTTGAATAAGATGACTTATATCCTTGTTGCATTGCATCCCGCATACTTAGTACATTCAAACGTACTAACGCATACTCTATGCCTACATGATATCACCATGTAGGAACCAAACATCCTTTTGATTATCCTCCTCCACGTCGCTAGTTTGGTTCTTGATATGTTGTCATAATATAACACATTTGGTGCCTGAAACAAGGGATTTTGTGACTTCTTAAAGCGACTTTTTATGGTTTTGATATGTTTATGTGTTATTCTTGCAAAAAAGTTAGGTTGGCATGATTTTGAAGAAAAGTTGTAGATTTTGCTGAAGCATGGGCCATACAAGCCCACCTACGAGTCATAGCTCAATCTACGAGACATAGGGTGTGTCGTAGAAAGAAACAGACACCAAAAATTAGAAATTTTCCAAGTGAAGGTCACTCCTATGAGGACATCCTACGAGTCATAAGACACACTACGACTCGTATAGGTGGCCTGTAGCAAGAACCAGAAAGCCAAAATGTTGGACCAAAAAACTGAAGGCCAAGAATACGAGAGGAACATACGAGTCGTAACTCAAGCAACAACTCGTACCTATGGGTCGTACTAGGTTAGTCCAATATTCCAAGAACATGGTATAAGACCCCGACTATGACTCGTAGGTCATCCTATAAGTTGCATATGCGAGACTTATTAGCTGCTAATAGTCTTTCCTATGTAAATTCTAGGTTTATTTTGTAAATACTATATATAATTTAAGTTAGATTTTTAGAGGGAGTTCGATTAGGAGACATTCTACAACTATCTTTTAAACCTTTTGTTAGTTTTTAGAGTAGTTATTGTTCTCTCTTGTAAAACCCATTTTAGGGACTGCAAATCTTGCCTTGTACTCATTGTTGATCAATCAAGCTTGTGGGTTTGCAACTTGTGGTGCCTATTTTCTTCACTCTTATTGGTAAAACTCTCATTTATATCTTGTATGTGCATTTTTGCTTGTTTTGCCTTAGGCATGAGTAGCTAAGCACCCAGAACTTGGGTTGTGGGAACCATAGATAGTTGACTTGAAATAACCTTGGCTTATTGCATTTCTATGATTGGGGTTTTGCATGTATTGTTTGTTTCCCTTCATTATTATTGTTGTTTGGTGGGTTTCCAACACTATACCCCGCCTATTATCACGATCCCGACCAAGGTAGTAACGAATAGGAAAAGGGAAATAGATGATAGAATTCGATGATGTGTTCTCCTCTAATCAACCAAGCTTGACTAAGGGGAGGCTGACTGGTACAATAAGTAATGTGTTAGTTGTCACGCCATGGTTGCCGACCAAGCGCCATGAGAAATTTGATCTTTTCCTTCACAAGAGGGCTGAAAGAACCTAATTTACCATACTGCATACAAATCACCTATTGTAGTTATGTTATCTAGGGTAATCGAGTCGACGAGCCATAGGGAACACAATTCCCATGTTGTCCCCAAATTTGAGTGTTTCCTCGCATTATAGTTCGTGTTTGATTTATTTTGGGTTTTGAATCACAAAACTGCCCATTTAGAGATTTTATTTATTGATGCTTGAAATGTTTAGAAGTGAAGTCTTGTAGTCAAGCCTTGTATTACTTGTGGATTCAACCCTAACCTTCAGTTAGGTTAATTACTAATGACGACCACTTTCTTATTGCAGCGTAAGCATCAGATGTTGTCATCATAAATTATGGCACCGTTGCCGGGGAATACGGCTAGCCTTTGATTTGATTTCACTATTAGTTATATCTAGTGTTAATTTCTGAACTCTCCTTCATTTTACTTTTTCTATTTGTTTTTGTTAGATAATTTTAGGTGTAGGTTGGCTGGCACTATGACTGGACAAAAGTTCTACATTGCAAATGACTTATTGGATACTTTATAGAGGGGAGCTCTATTTTATGGGCAAGAGTCCGAAGATCCCCAAATCCACCTACAGAATTCCACTCAATCTTTTAGGGGGGTCCTTGGGACAAGATATCCTGCTTAGAAGGCCATGGCTCTTCAGGTTTTCCCCATGACTCTCCGGAGTGAAGCTGCGGAATGGTGGTCAATTCTCCCACATGATGTTTGTTCTAACTAGGGAGAAGTACAGAGAGTCTTCCTCATGAACTTCTATAAGGAGTCCAACAAGCAAAAGCTACATATCAGCATCTGTAATTTCAAAAAAGTGCTAGGAGAACCTTTGGTAGTACCTTGGGAAAGGTACAAGTAGTGCTTGGCAGAAAATCAAAACCATGGTCTGACTGATGATGAATTTATGGCTAGCTTCTACCGAGTATTAACCTCTAAGCAACAAGGGCAGGCCGATGCATTATTTGGAGGGGACTGTTGGGAGTTCGTAAAATAATCATTTAATGAGATCACTAAGAATATAGAAACTGCAGTTGCCCAAGTCTACCAACCTCTTCAAGGGCAAGCCAGACCATCTACTAGTGCATCTATAGGAGCCTCAAATAGACCCAACAGCAAAAATGTTTCACCTTGGTCGAGGTTACCATACCAGTATTGTATCACTGATAAACTGATCTGAATTGGGCATATGCTTGAACAAGTCCTGATCAAGGTGAATGAGCAAGACAATATTGTACGGGAGATAAAGTTTGAAGTCCTCAAATGTAACTACAAAGTGGAACAACAAACTATATCAATGCAAAGTCTCGGTGATAGGATGGAGCAGCTTGCTGAGCAACTAGACGTAGTCCAAGATGAACAAAGGAAGAGTAGAAGTAGCAATGATGGAACTCATGGAGAAATCTTTTTATCTGTTATGGCATAGTCGATCCATGACGTTAAACAAGGCGCTTCTTAGGAGGCAACCCAAGCATCTTTTGTGTGTTGATTTATTTTTAGACATTTTGTCATATTTAACTTGTTGGTTGGCAACTTCATATTGTATTGTGATTGTTGGGACTATGAACCAGTTGTATCAATTGGCATTTTTGTGTATTCTAAGTAATAGGATGCAGGAACAAACCAAGAGCTGAAGAATGGAAAAAATATGCTTGTGTGCAGCTTCTACAAGCAAGCCTACAAGTCGTATTGAAGATTACGACTCATCGTCATGCCTCATGAAGGGAAGAGAGTGAGTCGTAGAAGCTAACACAAACACTAGGAGCCAACATTATGATTCATAGGGTCCCCTACGAGTCGTAAGTGATGTTTGTGGTGTTCAGGTATAAAGTCATAATTTTCCTAATTGTTGGGTCTGCTACGAGATCGGGACCGATGAGTCATATGACTTCATACAACTCGTAGTCGAGGTCTCGTAAGACCAATGTACAGAATTTTAAAGGGAAAACCATTTTTAATATTAAGAGACCAATATCTCTTGGCTCTTCATGTCCCTTCATGAAGCGTCCCCTTTCAGTTTATAACTTTCCCCATCACTCCCTTTCACTATTTCATTCATCTTTTCATCTTTCACCCACTGAAATTCCCCAGCAAGTGAATTGTACACCAAGAACTCTTTCGGTTTTTCTTCTTCTCATCATACATTCACACATTCAGCTGGTAAGTTCTCGTGGTTAAATTCGGTTTATTTGCCTATGATAGTAAGAAGAATGTGGTATACAATTTTTTATGTCTTTATAAAAGGTTGAGTCTTCAATTTTTTCCTTGTTTGGTGATTTCGATATTTAATATTATGACCATGTGCTTTTGTTGAGTATTTTATGGATCATTATGAAGATCACATGGAACTAAAATTGTTCGGTTGAGGGGGTTGTAGTCTTCTTTTCAGTTTGCATTAATGTTGATAATCTTAGAGGAATTTTGAACTGTTAATAATTAATTAATGCTTTGTTTTGAAACATTTGGTAATGAAGGGTACTTATTTCTACTGTTGTATCGCCTATGCCTTTGTCTTTGTTACCTCCGATGCTTTCTTGATTTGTTGTTGGTCTTTGTGGAAAGGTTAGAGACACCTGACGGGCTCTCTGTTTTCTGCTATGAAGACTCACTATGAGTCATAGTGGCCATTCGTAGAAGGCAACATTCGTCCTTGGTGTCTTAACCTTTTGCATATGAGATTAACTATAACTCATAGCACATGTTCCAAGTCGTAATAGTGGTCTCGTGACCAAGATCTGAATTCTCAAAATGTGTCTGAAATGAGATACGAGTCAAGACTACGACTCGTAGGTAACCCTATGAGTCGTACTTGCACCTTGTACCTTATTCTAGAATGCATTTTGTATCTGTATTCTTAGTTCAATGAATCTACAGTACGACTCGTGGGCCTCCCTACGAGTCATACCTACACCTCATATCTGCAGCCCTACAACTGGTTCAGTTTATTTTTAATTAAGTAATCTTAATGTTTTTGTTTTATTGTTTCATTTGTTACTTGTTTGATTTAAATAAAACATCATGGGACTCATGCCTTAACATTTTGAATATTTTTCTGAAACAGTGTCTTCAAGAGGTCGAAGAGGTGCTGCCTCTGTTTCAGGTCATCACCTAAGGGATGAGTCCTCTGAGGAGGAGCAATCAACTGAAGAGGTAAATTTGCACCCTGACCCTGAGGCTAACGTGCCCTTAACATGATCATACTCAACCAGGATACCGATGGAAGTGGATAGCTCCTCCCAGTTTGATGAGGAGGTGAAGATGACGATTCAGATGGTGATGACTTCACTTCTAATTTTGTTTCTCTTGAAGTGTCTCCGGCTAAGCTAGAAGAGATCGCTCCTCCACTGCCAGCCGATTCTGCTTACACCATCACCTCCACCGACCCATAAAAAATAAGATGGTGTGTTCTTGGAATGAAAGAGATCTATGATAAGGGACTGGAACCTAAGAGTCAAGGAAGGCCGATGTGGAGATTTCATGAGGAAGCAAGGTTGAAAGACTCAGGATTAAAAGGTGTGCCAGGTTTATAAGCTAATATTGACCGCCCTGGGTTAGGATGGTTATCAAAAGTGATCGGGAAGTATGCCTCTTACCTGGTATAAGAATTCTATGCTTCTTACTATGCTACTATACGTGGCAACCTTTCGAGGCTCATGTAGCCCATTGATACACCACCATTGAGTGAAGTCATGGTCAGGGATGAGGTTGTCAATATCTCAGTAGAAACTACTCTAAGGGTGCAATTTAGACCTAATTAAAGAGCTCCATACTCCACAGCAGAATATGATCATAGGATGTCAGACATGAGGAAAGCAGTTATTTAGAATGATGTTGGGCTGAGAATGGAGTTATTGAGGTGGATAGCATGCGAATTTTGCGAGGAAGGTGCTGAGCCAATATGGGTTATAAACCATGCAAAGCATATTTTGAAGGCCCATCTCTTATTTAGGGAAACATTTGCTAGTGTATTATATGATTGCACATCAAGCTCACATTCACTGATAATGTTATCACATTAGAGAGGGTCGTGTTATTGGTGAGGATCTTGGCAGGGTATGACATTGATTGGGCTCGCGTTATGGCATAATAGATCCACGAGCCAACGGTCCGCACTCAGCAAGCATTGTCATTCCCCATTATGATTCATAGATTATGCAAGGAAGCTGGTGTGCGGGTCTCTCTCCACTTGGACCCTCATATAGAGGCTTTGCGTAAGATGGACCCCGGTTAATCAAGACTGATGAAAACCCAATAGCCCTATAGAGAGCTATCCCACCTGTTATGCCAGAGCCATTCCCGATAGAGCCTCAGATTCCAAGTTCACCTCCAGCCAGTACCGGCAATACTTCGGCTACTGCAGAGCCTACAACAGTGGTTGAGATTGAGTCTGCACCATCATCCAGTACTCCAGCACCAGTAATATCTACTTTACAGGTTGACCCTCTTTTCTCTACTATTGCATTTTAGGCTTTATTACTCAGGGTGGCTATAGCAGAGGGCAGGCTACGTGAGTTGTCATCACGGGTCCAGCCATTGATTGATCAGACTGTTCGGGACTCCGAGGAGAGGATGAGGTCATTTTCCCAAGATTTAGTTGATGAGAGAGTCCGAGCAATGGATGCCCGGGTTGATGCGTTTGAGATTAGAGTCCATAAGAGTCTTAAGGGAGCTAGGCCTTCTGACGAAAGCACAGTTACTGAGGAGTTGGCCAAGTTCAAGGCCGACTAATTACAGATGTTAGCAGCCCCTGTTCCAGCCCCAGAGGTAGCACTAGTAGGTGATGAGGCCATTGATTGGCTCACCAACTGCTCGGACACCCGTGGGAAGAGGCCCATTGAGCACGATGACCCAGAGCTGACCCCGGAGAAGCTGAGACAGAAGGAAGAGCCCATACCCAAGGAGGTGGTGCAGGAGTCGCTGTTTTTGGAGGCCATTCAGAGAGATAGAGCGGAGCACACCTCACATGGAGAGGATACCTCAGAAGTAGCTACATCAAAGTAGTCGATAAGGAGATACAACCCTAGGACCTCGTAGATCAACCCAAGATTGTTGCTTGAGCACCATGATATTTGACCCCTTTTGACCTCAGCTCTTATTTTGCTTTATGAATATTTTATCCTTATGTTAGATAAATTGTTTTTTTTTTGTCGATTTTTGGATGTTTTTATTGGATAATGTTCTTATGTTGGATTTTGGATATTACTTTTGTTAATTGTTAGTTTTTAATGTCTATATATCTATGTTGTTTTTCCATTTTCGCATCTTAAGTTTGTGTTTTTACTTTGAGGACAAAGTATCATGTTTTGGTGGGGTGGTGGAAGTTGTGGATTAAGGTGAAGTCGGATTAGCCTTAAGTCCATAATTTCCCCTATTTTGATCCCAAGGTTTTCTTGTCGTGTTTCTTTTTCCTTGTACATGTTTAATTTTCTGTTGAATCAACATATTTTACGAAGTGTAGATAATTTCTAAATGCATAGTAATGTTATCTATTGGCATATACATAATTTTTAGATGTGTTTTTAATGTTTTGATGAAAAATTGGGTACCCTCAAAATTTTTGAGGTTGTCATAATTGATGCATTCATACATTTTTTAGTATTTGGCAATGTTTGTTCTGATATTGTGAAGGTAAGCTGAGACCGAAAACATGACCTGTGAGTATATACTTGATTGTGGATGGAATTGCCATGTGTGTTTTGAGCTTATTTTGCTGCATTCATGCATCTTGTATGGACCCAGAGCTTGCCTTGTTACTCAAAAATTGATTTTGTGATGTGGTGGATATGGAAAGGATCTTAGGCCTTTGTTCATTGAGTTAACCCACTTTAGCCTAAATGACTCACCAGATGAGCGAGTGAATGCCTTGTTCCAAACTTTTGAGCTTCTCACGTACTCATTCTTTCTTGATACCTTACTAGCTTAACCTTATTTGAAGAAATACCTTGATATTGGCCCTGGTCTATCATTGAACATGTGAACCTTGATTGAGGCCAAAGGCCTAAGTTGAGGGTGGCTACAGTTGGCTGCCATAGTTTGAGGCATAGATATTGTGTACTTCACCTGAGGCTAAAAGCCTAAGTTGAGGTGGCTACAGTTGGCGGCCATAGTTTGAGGCATAGATATTTTGTACTTCACCTGAGGCTAAAAGCCTAAGTTGAGGGTGGCCCTAATGGTGGTAAAGTAATAATAATAAGGTGGTTAGTAGGGAAATCGAGAAAGAAATGAAAAGAATGTAACGAGTAAAGAAAAAGAAAATAAAAGTGCCTTGAGTTGAGAAAAAAATAGCAAAAATGAGTCTAAAATTGAGGTACAGCTGAAAAAGAAAAAGAAAGCACTCGAGAAAAGTTCAAAACAGGAGAATAAGAGTGGATTGATTAAAAGGGGTTGGATCATGAAAGCAAAAAGTGTTGGTAAACATGGTTCAAGGATAGCTTTTAGTTACTGCTTGCCCAAAATACCATACCAATGCACCTTGAACCAATGTTACAAGCCTATAAGTCCTAAATTGATCCAACTCCACTTTATCACCAAGCTAGAAGATGAGTATAAAGGCAAGCCTATGGTGTTAGTCAGTGTGCATTGAATTTCAGTTGTGAGAGTGAGAATGCTTCCTCAGTCCCTGAATTCTAAATGCTTTTGAGTGAGTATGAGGGACTTCATTCTAGTGAGGGCATTTGCACTACTTGAGTAGCATATGACTACACCAGTGATTGTGGACAGTTGATGCTCCATATCTTGTCATAGTTAGATTGCCAGGTATCTCATTATTTTCTTGTTTGCTTAATAACTTTGCAATCCTATTTTGAAAATAGTAGTTGGGTACTTGAATCAAAAGAATTATTGTATATGTCATTAGTATAGCTTCTATGTATTTCTCTTTCTCTGCATAGATTGAGTCGTCGCTTGAGGACAAGCAATAATTATGAGTTGAGGGTGTGGATGTGCTGTCAAAATTCAACACGTTTGGCGCCTAAAACAAGGGATTTTTTGAGTTCTTAAAGCGAATTTTTATGGTTTTGATGTGTTTTTATGTTAATCTTGCAGAAAAATTAGGTTGGCATGATTTTGAAGAAAAGTTGCAGATTTTGCTGAAGCATAGGCCATACGAGCCCAACTACGAGTCGTATCTCAAGCTACGAGTTATAGGGTGTGTCGTAGCAAGAAAAAAGAGACCAAAAATCAGAATTTTGCCAAGTGAAGGACATTTCTATGAGGACATCCTACAAGTCTTAAGACACACTACGACTCATATAGGTGGACTCGTAGCAAGAATCAGAGAGCCAGAATGTTAGACAAAAAAATTGAAGGCCAAGAGTATGAGAGGAACATACAAGTCATAACTCAAGCAACGACTCATACCTATGGATCGTACTAGTTTAGTCCAAGTGCCAAGAACTTGGTACAAGACCCCGACTATAACTTATAGGTCATCCTACGAGTCATACCTACGAGACTTATCAACTGCCAGTTGTCTTTTCTGTAAATTCTAGGGTTATTTTGTAAATACTATATATAGTTTAAGTTAGGTTTTTAGAGAGAGTTCAACCAGGAGACATTCTACAACTATCCTTTGAACCTTTTCTTAGTTTCTAGAGTAGTTTATTGCTCTCTCTTGGAAAACCCACTTTGGGGATTGCAAATCTTGCCTTGTACTCATTGTTGATCAATCAAGCTTGTGAGTTTGAAACTTGTGGTGCCTATTTTCTTCATTGTTATTGGTAAAACTCTCATTTATGTCTTGTATGTAAATTTTTTGTTGTTTTGCCTTTGCCATGAGTAGCTAAGCACCCACAACTTGGTGTTGTGGGAACCATGGGTAGTTGACTTGAAATAACCTAGGTTTATTGCATTTCTATGATGGTTTTGCATGTATTGTCTGTTTCCCTTCATTATTATTGTTGTTTGGTGGTGGCCAACACCAAACCCCGCCAACCATCACGATCCTGACCAAGGTAGTGACGAATAAAAAAAAGGAAATAGATGGCATAATTTGATTAATGTGTTCTCGTCTACTCAACCAAGCCTGACCAAGGGGAGGTTGACTGGGACAATATGTAACGGTCAGTTGGCACGCCATGGTTGCCGACAAAGCGCTATAGTGAAATTCGACCTTCACCTTCATAAGACGGCTGGAATAACCTACGTTATAGTCCTGCATGCAAATCACCAATTGTAGTTATGTTATCTAAGGTAATCGAGTCGACGAACCATGGGGAACACAATTCCCAAGTTGTCCCCAAAATTGATTGTTTCCTCGCGTTATAGTTAAAGTTTGTTTTATTTTGTTTTTTGAATCAAAAAAACCCCCCATTTACAGATTTTAGTTATTGATGCCTGAAATGATTAGTAGTGAAGTCTTGTAGTCATGCCCTGTATTCCCTGTGGATTCGACCATAACCTTCAGTTAGGTGAATTGCTAACAATGACTTTTTTCTTATTGGAGAGTAAACACCAGATGTGTCCATCAGTTCTCGGTGAAAGCTTTGGTGAGTCCCCAATTCTGAGGACAATATCTACTTATTTCATGTTATGTTGAAACTCCTTCTTATGTCGAACACTTATTATTATGAGGGTGAGCCCAGGGAGTGTCTTGGCCCCGGCTCCATTCTAAAGTAGCAGTGTTGTTGGATACTATGTATGTACGTGCTATGAGATTGACTCTTGTATGTTTTTGAGATTACCAAAGACTTCCCTTAGTCCCATTTTCCTTTTTATTTGTATCACTTGTTGATGCATATTTTGCTTTCGCGACCAAGGATGTGTGAATGATATGCTATGAGGCTTCTTTGGGGTCCCTTCGGGTTCCCCATTCGCCGTGTCACGTCTAGGCCTTAGGTTTGGGTGGTGACAAGATTGGTATCAGAGCACTAGTTTGTTAATGCTCCTCGAAAATCCAACATATCGCGACATATAGAGTTTTATTCGTGGTTGTGAAGCGCGCCACAACCATGAATAGCAGGCTATGAGGCGTATTAGGAAATGTTTCACTTCTTCATGGTCTATATCATGCCTTAGACATAGATATAAGGCCTTTTCCCAAATGAACGCTCTTGTTTCTTCTAGATCATGCTGATACAAAGAGGATGACTAAGGAAAGCCCGTACTCCCAAGGAGCAACCGGCCCCTCCCGCTCCCCAAGTTCCTCAAGATGGTGGGGTGGCCCATGGTGAGTTCCGGGATGCCATCACAATGTTGGCCTATGCTATGACCAACAAAATGAACCAAGGAGCCCAAGCCCCTCATGCTCCTACTCCAACCTCAAGGGTAAGGGATTTCACAAGGATGAATCCACCGAAGTTGCATGGGTCCAAGGCGAATGAGGATCCCCAAGAGTTCATAATGAGGTGTATAAGGTGCTATCTACAATGAGGGTCAATTTGGAGGAGAAAGCAGAGTTAGTGGCCTACTAACTCAAAGGTGTGGCCCAAATTTGGTTTACTCAACAGAAATTGGAGAGGAGAGATGATGATGTTATTCCTTGGGAGGAGGTCAAAGCCGCCTTCCTCAACCGGTTCTTCCTTATCGAGCTAAGAGAGGCTAACATGATGGAGTTTATGAACCTCAAGCTAGGTTCCATAAGTGTAAGGGAGTATACCCTCAAGTTCAACAATAAGCTTTCCAAGTATGATCCACATTTGGTGGTCGACCCTAGAGCTAGAATGAACAAATTAATGTTGGGAGTGTCCAACTTAGTTAATGAAGAGTGTCATACCTCCTTTATAGTGAGTGATATGGATTTGTCTCAGCTCATGACATATGCCAAAAAACTAGAGGGGGAAAAGCTTAGAAAGAGAAGAAGTGGGGAGTCCAAGAGGGCTCGATTTGAAGGTGGTTTCCAAGGTCCTAAGGGTGGCCGGTTTCCTCAAGGTCACAAGTTCCAAGGCCAAGGATCTTCTAATGCTCCTCAAAAGAGATTTGATAATGATAACCCAAGAT
>JAPFFP010047714.1:0-10219 GCA_026153255.1 Solanum medicagineum
TCATTCAAGTTTCTCTTAAGGATTAGGTTCCATCCTTGTTGTTACCACATTTCAACAACAGTATTCTCTTGATGTTGAGCCAAAGCAAGTCTTTCCTTGTTGCCTTTCCATAAGAAGTTTCTATGATTTTATCCAATCTGTGAACTATTGACTAGGTTATATGGAAGATAAATAACAATTATGTACGGAGAGCATCTAGAACTGAGTTAATCAGAGTAGTCTATCTCCCAAGGATAGATGTTGAGATCTCCATCTGGCTAATTTCTTCACATTTCTCCAAAACTAGTATCTAATATAGACCTGGACTTGCCCCCAAAGACATGCCCAAATATTCTGATGGCAAAGTGCCTACTATTCCTCCCAGAATCTATGAGAGATGATCCATAACTGGAACCAAATGAATTGGATACAAATGGCTTTTGTTCAAGTTTACATGGAGGCCATAAATAGCTTCAAAGTATACCAATATAAGTCTTAATATCAACAGATGCTCCTCCTCAGCCCCAGAAAAAACTAGTGTATCATCAGCATACTGCAAACGTATAATTTCTACATTGTTTTCAGCAACCTTGTTAACTTCAAATCCTTGAATGCTTCCTGATGTCTTAGCTATATTCAGCATGTTTTTGAGTCCCTCCATAGCTATGATGAACCGGAGTCGATCCCGTTGCCCAATCCCTCTATATGCATTGAAGAAACCTTCAGGTAACCCATTAAATGAGTATTGAAAACTTCATAATTACAATACTTGATCCAGCTGATCCATCTCCTGCCAAAGCCTATTTGTCTCAGCATACTTAAAATGAATTCCCAATTCACATGGTCATATGCTTTCTCAATATCAAGTTTGCATATAGCAGATTTCTTTTAGGACACTCTGGAAAAAATTGCTTCATTAGCTATGAGCATTGCATCTATTATCTATTTACCTATGATAAAAGTCATTTGTTGCTTGTCTGCCCACTTATCCACAACTCTCTTCAACCTTTCTGTCAAGACCTTGGAAATACGCTTGTAGAAGCTTCCAATTAAACTAATGGATCTGAAGTCTTTGAGTTCATTTGCTCCCATCTTCTTTGGAATCAGTGCTATATAAATTGCATTGTAGCTCTTTTCAAACATCCCCGTTGAGTGAAAATTGTGGAATGCCCTCATAATGTCTTGTTAATTGATGTCCCAACATTTTAGATGGAACCTCATTGTGTAACCATCAAGGCCAGGGGCTTTTGTCTATTGCGCACATCTTTAGACACTCAAAAGCAGCCTACAATTCTTCATTCTCATCCTCTGCAATGGTAGGATGATTGCTAATATTTTCAGAAGGCCTCCATTCTTTAGGTTCTGTATATAATTTCTTGTAGAAAGAGATGATTTCTTCCTTACTTCTATTTGGCTCAAAGATGGTCTCTCCCTGATCAGTGTGGTTATATCTTTTATGGGCATTAGTAGTTTGATGGAAGAACTTTGTATTCCTAACCCCTTACTTGAGCCATAAAGCTCTTGATCTCTGTCTCTAGGCTACTTCCTCATTCTTTAAACACTGTTCATACTCCATGAAAATTGTTGCTTTTTTGGCTAGTTCCTCCCCTGTTAAAGCCCTACTGTTTAGATATGAATCAAGTTTAGCCATCTGATTGAGAAGGTTATTTTTTTGCAATTTCATATTTCCCTGTCCAATTCTGCTCCATTCTTTCAATTTCCCTTTCAGAGCTTCAAGTTTATATGCTAAGATGTAATTAGGCTTTCCATAGAATTCAAAAGCATTCCATCAGTCCTTAATTCTTGCAACAAAACCTTCTTGGTTTATCTACCGAATTTCAAATTT
Source organism: Solanum medicagineum (assembly GCA_026153255.1). Taxonomy (NCBI): domain Eukaryota; kingdom Viridiplantae; phylum Streptophyta; class Magnoliopsida; order Solanales; family Solanaceae; genus Solanum; species Solanum medicagineum. Next base: position 1,826 of record JAPFFP010047714.1, read on the forward strand.
GAAGTAGGATTTAGATTGCTCCCAGTGTCCACAGATTAAAGCTATAGGAACATGCTCAGAAGTCACTTTTTGCAGAGTCGTCTGCTTTAGGTTACTGAAGAGATTATTGCATTCTGTGCAGACCAGGATCCTATCTATTCTGGTGCAGTGGAATGGCTATCACCTTTATACCAAGTATACCTTCCACCACTAAGTTGTAGATCAATGAGGTCCATGTCAATGCAATCTGAGACTCTCATTGCTGAATTTCTCCAAATACCTTCCTTTTTTCAGAGGGAAATCTACAATATTGAAGTCACCATAAATGACGCATGGTCCGTCCATCAATCCTCTTACATCAGCCAATTCCTCCCATACTAACCCCCTCTCCACTTTACAATTGGGAGCATACACACCAGTAATATGGCACCCAAAATTGCTTAACTGAGACTTGAAATTTGCAAGAAAGAGTACAGGGTCCAACTTGTAAAGTTTCTACTTCCCAGATTCTGGAATCCCATAGCATTAGGATTCCTCTTCTAGTTCTACTAGCCTTCAGGCATGCATATTTAATCCATCTCCCTGCCCAAATTTGCTTAACTAATTCTTGTACATTGCCTTCTAATTTAGTCTCCTGCAGACAGATTATGTCTGCTTTCCACTCTCGAATTATATTTTGTACAACCCTTCTCTTCCCCTATTCCTTCATCCCCCTAACATTCCATGAGATTAATTTGAGCTTCATGGAATATTCTGTGAGCTTCCCTTCCCCTTTCCTCTATCTTCATTGCTTTTGAATTTAACATCAGAAGATATCAGATTCTTTAGCTCTTGTGCTCCCTTACGTTTTGTTCTCTTAACTTCTATTGCCTGCTCCATTTTTCTTACTTGCCTACTTGCATCCACCTGCCTTAGGAGTTCAAGTGCTTCCTCTTCCAGCCCCTGGAAATCCACTCCAAACGTTTTATGGAGTTTAAGTTTTGATTAACCCACGCTGTGGCCTTCCTCTCCGTTTCAATAAGAGCTTCTTGTTATTGAGTATAAAGAGGTTCAGAGTCCTGTACATCCCATAATTCTTTAGAATTTTCCATCCCAATTATTTCTTGTCTTGCTTCATTATCTCCTGTGAGAATTTCCCCTTGTTCTTTATCTTCAGTTGCTTCATTGTTTGCTATGCACAATTGACCAGTTTCTTTTTCCCCTTTATATCCTTGAAGTTCTAAATGTTCATCAATGGCGAACAATGCAGCTTCGTGTATTTCCTGTCTTCACTACATGTGATGATTTGCGGAGTGAGCCACCAAGATTTCATCCACTATGACCTCCCAGAAGAAAGCTAGTAAAAGTGTTAGCAATAACATTTGCCTGGTCAAGCCCAAAGGCTCTTTCTGTCAATAATATCATATATCATATATAACTAAAAATAGGAAGATCCTAACCCCTCAAAGTTCGATTACCCTTTTGCAATTATGCCATTACTTATTTTTCCCTCAAGCCATCTTTAAATTAGATTACTATTTTGCCCCTACATTACATTAAAATATAATAAAAATATCTAAGTATCTATCACTATTCATGTAACATTTACATTGCAATTAAACTCATTGAATACTAATTATGTTAATAATTGTTGTGTTATTGTTTCTAAGATGTATGTCTTCTCATTTTTTCCCAAATATTAATTAATTCAATAAGTTTTTACACATGGATCATTACTTGAGAGCAAACTCTTACAATTCCCATATATCATGCTGGTTCTCCTCTAACCTATGAAACCTTGCCGGAGCTTCCACCCACACTGAAAGTGTTGTGTCTGAGTGTTGGCCCCCCCAAGGTTGGGATCTTAACTTCAGAAGGAACTTAAATGACTGGGAGGTGGAAAGAGTAGTTGATTTGCTAAAAGAGGTGGACAATTTTGGTGGGACAAACAATGGAGCTTGATAGACTTAGATGGAGACACGGCTCAGAAGGAAGTTTTACAGTAAACAAGTTATACCAGAGGGAGAACAGCATTATGCAGGAGGAAGAACTAAAAATATGGAGAAATATCTAGAAGAACATAGCTCCCAATAAAGTGAAATGCTTTACATGGCTAGTGGTTAAAAAAGCATGCCTTACACATGAAGTGTTACAAAAGAAGGGGAGAGTTGTGGTGACTAGATATTTTTTGTGCAATGAGACTGGGGAGACAAACAATCACCTGTTTCTACACTGCAAATTCACTGTACAACTGTGGAATCTGTTTTTCAGTCTCACAAAGACAGTGTGGACAATGCCTGAACTCACAGCTGACTTAATGAGTTGTTGGATGAAAAGAGGGGGAAGTCAGACAAAATGGTGGAGGATAATACCTTCTTGCATATGGTGGTCAATCAGGAGGGAGAGGAATGGAAGGTGTTTTGAAGACAAGATCAAATCAGTCCATTATGTGAAATGCAATTGTTTGGTGACCTTATTTTTTTGGTGTAAACATAATTGTATAGAGGAATCTGAGGAGTTAGTAGAATTTCTAGGAGCTCTGTAAAACTAAAGTCTATTTCTTTGTAATATGGTTTTGATGGTGGCCAGCATTCCCAATGCTGAAGAATACAATAGTACTAATTCTCCAAAAAAAAAAAAAAAAACAGATTTTCGTCTGAGATTTCAATTTCTCTTGGGATGTTTTCGAAGGGGCCTTGCACTTTCAAATGCGCCTATCGGAGATGATTTTAAATGAGGTTTCTTCTTTTGTTTCTACCCAACCTTCACATTTATCTCCTATTTCTTCCATAATTTTGGCCGACCAGAGATGCAAAGCGAGGCAGCAGATTCGGACCCAAAACCAACCAAATCTGTGATGGGTTGGGAAAGCACCTGCCATCGGAGATTACCAATCCAGCATTAGTTGTTTCCCCTGCCTCTTCCAGTTGCCAAGAAGAATATGCTCTGCATCCTCTCTCGATTTGGAACTCGAAGAAAAATTGTATGCATTCAAAGATTTGGTAGTTGAAAACTCCTGTCGAAACCTGTTGATCCCACCTTCTTACTTCACTCCTTGTTGGAATTTTATCACACTCGGGAGAACTCCCTATTAAGCATATGTTTAGAAAGTCCTTCTCATCATGTCTTGTAGAGGCTTTCAAAATCTTCTGCTTGTTGGAAGTGGCTGGCTCCAGAGCAGTCCACCTATTCTTTTAGAGAGCTTCCTTGTAGCTACCTTCATCCCTCAGAGATTGATATTTCAAAGCCCCAGGCACTGAAGCAAAACCATGCTGTAAATTCCCCCTATTAATGAAGCTTTCAATGCGATTTACAATACCCAACCACCTCTCATTAGACTTGTTCTCATGAACAATAGTCACTGATCTGGAATAACCATTAAGAGTGATAATTGATAGGAATCTACCAAACTTGTTAAACTTTAATGAGCAAAAGATGTTAATAGAGACATCCCTAACTTTCCATGTCTTGGAAGTCTTACCCCTACTTCTGGTGCTTCCCTCATCTTTCTGCATAACCACCAAAGAGCTCCAAAGCTCGATGTCATTCTCCTCATATATAATCTAGCACTCTCTACCCATTCAAAACAAGTCTCAGAAAATGACTTAGTTTCTGAAATGTCATATGACTTCCCCTAGATCTGAAATAAATACGATTTTCCATTGTCTGGGAATAAGGTTTACAAAGAGAACTGGAAGAAAGAGATTCGGTGGTTGAAGACCACTGGAGGAGGGTTTACAGGCCCGAAGGAAACCTTTAGAGAAAAAATCTTGGGATTAGTGCCTGAGAGAGAAAGTATTTTTTAATCCTCTCATGCACCTTTCAGTTCACTCATATCTAAATGAAAAGGAGCAATTGAACTTGGACATTAGAAGCCTACTAGCCTTTATCAGCCATGTTTATGAGATTGCAACAAAGGTGTTGGCAAAACGGTTCAAAGAAGTAATTATAAGATTGTGACAAAGGTGTGGGCAAAACAATTCAAAGAAGTAACGAAAGGCTTGTCTCAGGACATCAAAATGGTTTTACCAAATGCAGATAGATATCTGAAGCAACTGTATGTCAATGACGTAGTAAGCCGGAGAATGAAAAGTGGCGAACCTTTAAATTTGACATTGAAAAGGCCTTTGACAAACTAAGTTGGCCCAACTTGCTCAAAATTCTCAAGGATATGTGATTTTGCGATAGATGGATTAGGTGGAATGGTGGATAAAATATTGCATAACTTGGTGAAATGTTTTAAAAAGGCTAGTAAGCTTCTAATCTCTGAGTCCCAATGAACGTAAATAATTCATATATTACATTAATTTATTTTTTTTACTTTTCTTCGGAAAAACAAAAATTGAACCAAATAATCAGAATAGCAAAATCCTAAAACCGAAACCAAAAATTTCAATTCAGTTGGTATTTTCAATTTTAACCGTATTGCCCACCCCTATTTATCTCCTAGAAATTAGTTAACCTTTTCCTTTTTGAGGCAGTAATTTATTGATTCACAATTGCTTCTTTTGTATAGTTTAACTTAGTTTATATTAAAGAAAAATTTGTTAATTTAAAATTATTAGATTAATGTATTACTTATTTCTTCTTTTTTGGTCCCAATCACAATTTCTTTCTTCTAGAGTTATAGTATTACCCTTTGTTAGTTTTGTTTACATATCTCCCTCTTTTCTTTTTAATTATCTTAGTTTATTATTTTATGTTTATAGAAGTTTTGATTAATTTACGTAAAGGGATTTAGTGGAACTTTTTTTAAATATGCCAGAACTTTATAAAGTACTAAATCTGTTAAAAGTAAAAAAAAAGTTAAAATAATATATGATTTTTTTTATGAAGAGTTGTATTAGTACCAAAGCATCCAGTTGATGCAAGAAATACAAAAGTGGAATAGGCAGCTCCTAGGAAGTACAAAAGGAACCTACATTAACGTAATATATGAAGTTGTTTTATTAGTGCAAATTTATTGAATTATTTATGTAATAGTCTATATAATCAAAAATTTAACTTTTGACATATTTTTAATATAGAAGTTTAAATTTCTAACTAGGGTTTTCTTAAACAATGACACAAACAGCATTCTTTTGTCCAACTGCTTTGAGGAAAAAACAGAAGAAAGTTTGCCCTCAAATTGATACATGGTGTCACCTCTACTTCTATCATGACATTGCAGTAACTTTTCAACCTGCTTATGAAAAATCATGGGACTGCGACCGACCTCACTCGCCTTTTAGAGTACTGGCAAAAATATATCCCCCCATCCCCACCCCCATCCAAACCAAAAATAAAAGGGAGAGTCTACCCTTTTAACAGTTTTATCATTATTGAAGGAGCAAGAAAATACCGAAAATGAGATTGCAGAGTGCAGCTTATTCATTTTGAGATAAAAATATATTCAAAGACAATAGAATACTACTATACAATTCTCCTGCATTTTTTTTAGACTAAAGAAAAAAAGATGCAGGAGGATGGTTAAGTACCTGAAACATCATGCATGGTTGATAACAAAACTCACCTGAAATTCCAAGGTTCTCTTTAAGAGTCTCTTTGTCCTCTACTCTCAACCTCGTATCATGATCTATCACCTCTGTCATATTATGACTGCCAGAGTCATCTTCCCAAGCATCTTCACCAACATAGGAACTGTCGTGAACAAGAGTTCCATCTGCTGCTTCAATGAACTTCTTTAGCTTTAGACCTTTGGGGGTAGTCTTCCTCCACAAACCTTTCTTGAATCTATAAGAATACATATCCATGAAAGGAGTTGAGATATTAAACAAAATCTTAGAGCACCAATTGGATCAAGCAACAAGACTACTTGCATAAGGTGGCATGGGTAAATGTTTCCTCCTATTACATAAACTGCATTGATTTTATTCTATGATAATGGCCCAGATCAAACAAAAATCTAGAAAATTTGGGGTTTTACCCCGTTTTAACAGAAGTTCAATGGCCAAGTAAAAGTAAAAGTCTAGTCAAAATTTTAACTATCAGAAAATCAGTTGTCTCTTTCTTGGGATTCAGTACAAGCTTTGGAAAAAGGTTGTTCCTCTTGAATTCCCCCAGTCCATCACAAAATATAGAAGCTCTGGAAAAGGTCGGAAGTACAGTGAACTGAGGATTCATCTCTAGTTTTAACTTTTAATTTCTTCCTCCTTTTCTTATATTTATTCATGTATTTGACTAGCAATTGGTCTGTGACATCATTTCAATGAATCGTTAGATATTTTCTTCTAGGTCATGAATCGTGTGGCTAATTTGAGTTTGATTATATTTCTTGATTCATTCTAATCATGTTCTCAATTCTCCTTATTAGTTGATCAGCCAAATTATTGGCATTTAGGAACATTGTCGAATTGATAAAAGGGGAAAGAGTTCAGAAAAAGGTTCTACGGAGATGTTTGAAGGCTAGAGTTGTTCTAGTCGCATACATTAGGGCAATTAAGGAAATTGTTAAATGAGGTTACAACTTATTGTATGGGGTAAAATACGACTCACCTTTAAAACCAATGCTAATTTCAATGTGTGAAATCATGTGTAATGACCCGCTAGACCAATGAGGTTACCTTATCTTTTCGTTTTGTGTTGGATATTTTAAGTGTGTGGTAAGGCCTACTGCTATTATCCTTTCTTCTGCCTCCTTGATACAATTTTACTCCTCACTTGACATTATGTATTTAGTTTCCAAGCTCAGTAGGCCAATGATGCCCACGGAGTACCTGTTGTTTTGGTGCTACATTATGCATTTGTATTCCCTGATGCAGATCCGAACACCAACCTACAGCATTGATCTTGCGCATAGTATCTGGGACATTCGGAAATCAAGGGTGAGCTGATGGCATCCTAGTGTGACTCGTCTCCATCTGCAAATAGTTTTTGGCTAGTCTTTTGTATTCGAGACAAGTCTCTACTTATTTTTCTTATTTTGGAGTCTATACTCTTTTTAGTACCTTTGTGCCATAGTCCATCAGGTCATGAGATTGGATCTGGTATTGTTGTATATCATTATGTCATTCCTTGTTTTCCAATATATATGTCCTTGCTATTTGTTACTTTCTTCGATTTTTGACTTCTGCCCACTAAGTCCATTGTTTGTTGTTCCAGGCTATGGATTAGCTTACCTACTGATGAATTTTGGTAGGTGCTATCATGACTCGAATTTTTGGATCATGACTCGAGTATTTGGATCATGACATCATGGTTAGGAATAAGGGCCCGGTGTGAATGGGGGATCAACAAGATTAACACCGGACTCTTACTCCTAACCATGATTCCACATATTAAGATTAGCATTGGTTTAAAACATGAGTTTTTCTTTCTTGCCCTATACAATAAGCCACAACCTCATTCAACAATGAAATTCTTATCCTGTAAAGTCAAATACAATCACACTTAGCAAGCAAGATGATGGTTTGGGCATAAGAAATCTAAGAATGCAGAAACAAGAGAGCCCTTTGGAGAGAGGTGGTGATAGTAAAATAAGGACAATAAGGTCCATGGCACACAAAGATGGTTTCAAGCTCTTATGAAGTCGGTGTTTTGAAGTTCATCAAAACCAATAGGAATCTTCATCTTCAAAATAAGTATTCAATTCAATGTGCTAGATGGTAGACGAATATATAGCTCACAGGATACATGGATGGTTACGCCCTTAAAGGATTTTTCCAATATCTCTTTAGCTTAGCTGCATAGCTGCCACTATAGCGGAGACCAAAACAGACTACGGTTGTGACATTTGCTTTAGGAGGCTGTAAGCATTCGGAATTGAGACGGTCAACCAATGACTAGGTCTAGGAATTCCTTGTCGTTAAGCGAATAGTCAATCCATATTATGGATGGGGAAAAAGATACAGTGAATTCACTAGTCTAAATGAAACAAAGCTTTGGTGGCTTGTCTGCTACAAAGCTCTAGTGGCTTGTCAAGATAGTCAGGATAACTGGATGTTATGCGCAATGTGGAATATTTGGCTTGAGAGGAACAACAGATGGTTGAGAAGAAGGAAGAGAAAGCTGCAATTTTGTTGAGCTTCCTGGAGCTACCTTGATCTCTAGGTCTACATTTAAGATCATAAGATGTTTTGATAATTGACAAGTATTATTTGAGTGACAATCTATTTAGTAGAAGAACCAGGCCCTTAAATATCTTCAAAAGAACCAGTAAAGCAGGCAACACAAAAGAGGAACTGGTCCTTTAAACAAAGAAGTAGAGACGATTTGAAGAAGTTGTTCCACGCAGATTTGAAGAATGGGTATTAAGACATAATTCAACTGTACAAGGAACTAAAGTTCAAGATATGGAACATTACCAGAAATTTAAACACGTGGAATTAGGACAAGCTGGTCATATCCGTGTAAAGATGATATCCAAGTCAAGCAAGGATTAGTTTCTTGGGAAGTATTGAACCAATTGGAGTTCGGCTACTTTTTAAACCTATAAAT
>JAPFFP010047715.1:0-10219 GCA_026153255.1 Solanum medicagineum
ACCAAGTGTTTGATAAAATGTCTGGATTATGATTCTTGAGTTGTTGAAGGCCTAATGCTTGGCATATGAGATATATGGTTTTATGATGATGAAAGTATGTTATATATATATTAATTTCATGATGAACTTCCATAATATTGTGAGTTGACCAAGCCTAGCTCTGGGGGTTGTAGGCTCGGGTAACTACATCGAGGGGTTGGTAACTTGGTTGCCTAGTACAGGGGTAGTAAGGCCGTATAACCACATCGAGGGGTTGGTACCTCGGTGTCCTAGTACAGGGGCTAGTAGGCCAATATAACCATATTGACGGGTTGATAACTTATTAACCATATCGAGGGGTTTGTACCTTTGTTGCCTAGTATGGGGTAGTAGGCCCGTATAACCATATTGAGGGGTAGGTACCTGATTCACTTTTCCAATGTAGGCCTTGGATATTCTATATTGATGGTCACTTACTACACATGTATTTTGTTCTATATAAGCATGGTTACTTCAAGCATCCTTCATTCATGTCATATTGTTACTATGCTATCTATTGCCTCTAATATTGTGTTTTTACTATGTTGCCTATCTATTGTTGAATTGCATCTTACATAATTAGTATATTCAAACATACTAACACATACTCTATGCCTACATGCTATCACCATGTAGGAATCGGAGTCCCGCTTGATCATCCTCCTTCTCCACATGGCTAGTATGATTGTCTTTCAAGCTAGTTGGTGAGTCCTCCACTTCGAGGACGTTGACTTTGACCATATACTATGTATAAAGACTCCCTTTTCTTTTTATTTTGTACTTGACTATGAGGGTGAGCACAGTTGCTTGTCTTGGCCCTCGCTAAGTTACATGGTTAGAGGTATTATAGGACATGTTATGTGTAATGTTATGAGCTCGACTCTCTCTTGATTCTTGATGCTTATGATATGAAAGATGTCCCTTAGCCTCGATTATCCCTATTTACTATCTTTTGTTGTCATTTTATTACTTCTGCGACCAAGGATGTGTAATGATATGCTAAGAGGCTTGCTTGGGGTCCCTTTCGGTTCCTTATGCAGCATGTCACATCTTGTCCCTAGGCTTGGGTTGTGGCATTCAACAAATCTTCTATAATAATCGGCCAACACAAGAAAATTTCTAGTATCTAAGGGACTCAATGGTCTAGGCCAATTTTATACGACCTTGGTCTTCTTTGGGTCAACCTTAATACCATCACTGGATACCAAATTACAAGGAAAAACTACTCCACCAAACCAAACTCACATTTCCTAAATTTAGCATACAATTGCTTTTCTCTAAAAGTATGAAGAACCAACCCCAAATGATCCATATGCTCCCGCTTACTTCGGGAATAAATAAGGATATCATCGATGAAGATAACCACCAAACTATCAAGAACTGGCTTGAACACCCGATTCATATGGTCTATAAACACCGCTAGAGGATTAGTCAAACTAAAGGATATCACCAAAAATTTAAAGTGCCCACATCTAGTTCAAAAAGCCGTTTTGGAAACTTCATACTCCCTAACCTTCAATTGATGATAGCAGGAATGGAGGTCAATCATTGAGAATGGTGGCCCCCTGATGATGATCAAATGAGTCATTGATCCTTGGCAAGGGGTACTTATTCTTGATGTTTACCTTATTCAGTTGCCTATAATCAATGCATATATCCGAAGAGACCCATCTTTTTTGCTTACAAATATTACCAGAGTACCCTATGCCGATATACTTGGTTTAATAAAGCCTTTCTCCAACAAGTCCTTCAATTGCTCTTTCATCTCTTTCAACTTAGTCGGTGCCATACAATAATGACGAATTGAGATAGGTTAAGTATTCGAGAGGAGATCTATGCCAAAGTCTGCTTTCCTTTTGGGAGGAATACAAACCTTCGGGAAACACATCTAGAAGCTCATTAACCACCAGAATCGATTCAAGAGAAGGTGACTTAGACTCTATATCTTTTCCCCTTACAATAGAAGAGATACACCCCTTAGAAATCATCTTTGAGCCCTTGTGGTAGGAAATAAATTGACCTTTAATAGTGGAGTCACTACCTTTACATTCAAGAACAGGTTCATCCAGAAATTGAAGTTTGACTTTCGAGATTATATAATCTATAAGGCATATGAAACATGCAACCAATTCATATCGAGAATAATATCAAAATCATACATCTTAAGTTCCACAAGATCACATGGAAGGACTTTATGCAAAACAGAGACAGGACAACCCTGATAAACTCTTTAGGCAACAATAGACTCACCCCTAGGAGTATAAACCAAAAAGGGGTCCCTCAAAATTTCAGGGCTCAAACCAAACTTAAAAGCCAAAAGAGGAGTCACAAAAGATAAATTTGCACCTGGATCATGTAATGCATAAGCATAAAAAATCAAGGACTTTTAACATGCCAGTCACAACATCCGGAGTCTCCTCTACTTCCTGTAGGGCATGCAAAGCATAAAACCTGTTGTTTCTGGGGGCACCACCCTGTGGAGCTCTCTGCTGGCCTTGATCACCTTGGTCCACTTGACCCTGACCTTTCTGGATAGCTTTAGGACAATTAACAATCTTGTGGCTCCCATCACCATACCTATCGCATGCACCTAAATCCTTCCAACAAGCACCCGAGTGATTCTTTCCACACCTGTCACACAGGGAAAGTAATGGCCTACCTCCAACTGGTGCCTTGGGAGGAGGCACCCTAGCATTGGCAAACCTCGCATTACAACCTTGGCCCTATTGAAAGTGACCATAGCCACCACCACTTTTGAGTTGGAGAACGTGCCATCATAACGGGACCTTTAAGAATCATTCACCTTCTTCTCCTTGAGCTTTTCCCCTTCAATCTATTTAGCATAATTCATGGTTCAGAGATGTCCATATCCCGAGTAAGCATAGTCCTATGACATTCTTTCACAACCAAATTAGAGTTCCCAGAGATAAACTTGTGTATTTTTACATAGGGGTCAATACTAGCTGAGGAGCATACTTTCAGAGATTTGTGAACTTGAGGGCATAGTTCCTCACGCTCATACTTCCCTATTTGAGGTTGATAAGTTTTTTCGTCTTAGCTTCCCCAAGTTTTGGAGGGAAGAAATGATCCAAAAAGGCAAATTTGAACTCTTCCAAACTAACTCCATCACCATAGACCATCTACACTAACCACTGAGTGTACCACACTAGAGCCACATCCTTCAATTGGAAAGAAGCTAGCTCAGTTTTCTCCTCTGAAGCCACTCCCATAACAGTCAACACCTTAGAGAGTTCATAAATGATGTCTTGAACATTCTCATCAGCCTTTGATCTATAAAACTCCTGAGGATTCATCTGGTTAAAGTCTCTCACTCTAGTAGCCGGAGTGGGAGCATGAGGAGGAAGATTAACTTGTCTATCCTAGGTGGTCACTACTTGGGCAGGCCTGGCAATAACAGTATGGAATTTACCATTTGTGATCGGCTCTCCCATAGGCTCTTGAGGAACATAGTCCTCATTAACCTGGACTTGTGTTGATAGGGGAGCTATTTATTGAGGCATTTTCTGTAATGTAGCAAGGACAACATCAGGATTAGGAAGCATTAATACATGGTTCAAATCACGACATATGATATGAAGAAGTGATACAATTCTTAGAACGCCATCATAGCCTTCCATTCATAGGTATGGTTCACTTCACAACCATGAACAGGACTCTACTCGATGTGGCATATTGGAATACAAGGATCATTTAAAAACTAAGTACTCTAATACCAAGCTTTTCAAAACTTGAGCCTAGGGTCTAGGAGTGACATGGTGAATAGAAACCTGAGAGTCCCAAAACAAGCCTTAAAGTATCACATTCACATCATCAGTTTGGAAGTACATAATGAAGTAGTAAAGACATAGTTCTAAGGAATGGAAAAGTAAAACTCACGCTATGGGGATGTCACAGGGATAGGGATTAGCATGATCCACATAGCATATAATACATAATAACTAAGGAGCATGTAAGTATGACTCACTTTATAGGGATAGATCTAGACATAGAACTTTCCACACTTCCACATCATATCATAAACAACATCATAATATCCATATTCCATGGGTAGCCATAACCATAAACTCAAATAGCAAAACATAGCATACATCCGTACAAGAGTCTACATGTTGTCCAACAGTGCCTCTAGGTCATTAAATAGGACGAGGGCCAAGACATGTCCCGGGCTCACCCTCAAAATAAATATTACATAAGAAGTAACAACATAATGGGAACATGGATGATGGCTTGTCCTTGGATGATAGGACTTACCATAACAACTTTCACGAACCTTACTAGCCATCAAAAGGTGGATGGTTATAGTCTCTAGCCCTTACATGGTTAGATCATGTAGGCAAAAGTATGTGTTAGTACATTCAAATGTACTAAGTATGCGGGCATAAAATGCATATGAATTCATTAAACCTGTATTCAATGTTAGATGACAATGACACATATATAGAAAGAAGTTCATACAAAGAAGAGTAATATATCAATATGCCAAGAAATCCATGATGCATGAAATACCATAATGCTTATGTATAGTGGGCATGCGACCATAACTGACATCTCAAACCCATGCAAGCTATTACATGAATTTTCCCAATGAAGGCCTCCCATCAAGTGAAAGAAGACTACTTGTCAAAGGTAATCTACACCATACTTTACGATCCGGTCATTGCAGTGTGATGGCCACCTTCCTTATGACCCGGTCATTTTTGAAGGATTTCCACTTCGTATCATATCATAATTGTAACCATACCATATGACGCTATCATTTTGATAAAGGTTAGCATTTACCTATGCTAGCACATAGTTGAAGATAAAGAAAGAGAACCCATGAGGATGGCCCTGATGCCTCTAATCCCATTTGGTGCTAAGTCGTCATCACACAAGAATACATATAAATATAAATGCTTTTAAATGAGTTCATGTCATTTCAAATTATTTTAATAAATAGTAAGGCTCAAAAGCCAAACATTCTTCATAATCATCTAAACTTGGGCTCAAAAGACAAATCATACTTCAATTTAAACTTTCAAGCATAGGGATAGCTCATTCACATATATCAAAATGGTGTAAACACCTGGAGTTGCTCAAAGAGCCATATCATTCACATTTATGTGATCATGTACATTCTTTTCATAACCATATTTTCACCAATATCATATTCATAAACACATATGTGGTTTTCACGAACAAAATAATTTTTGTCAAACCATATCCATAAACATATATGGGCTTAACACACCTATTATTTTTCATCAAAACCAATACTCATGTATGCATATGCGATGAATGATATGATTATAGCATAAGAAATAGAGATTCAAACTTAAATCAATAAGACAATATCAAATTCAAGTAAATCCATAAGTAAATCCACATTTAAATCACAATTTAGATTACATATGCTTAAATCAAACTTTAAAGGGGACATGCACATTCAAATCTTCATAATATCAATGCAATTCAACATATTAGGGCTTAAATCACTTTAAAACATCAATTAAACATATCCCATATCTCAATTGAATCAAATAAGCAATAATTTGAAAGACCCATATTCAAAGTAAGCTTAACTTTACAAACCAAGGAGTAAAAATATTTTGGGGTCTTCATGGTTGAAAAGGGACCATGAGTCAATCTCACATACCTTTGGTAACCAAGAAGAAATAAAAATAAATTGATTAAAGAAGAGGGCCCTTCCTTAAGCTTCAAGACAATCCTCCAAGGTTCACTTGAGGTAAGTTCTTTTTATGATAGTATGATTATTCCAAGTGCATGAATTGAATTTGAATGGGAAAGAAAGGTATAGGCCTTTTGAGAGGCTTAGGATAATTTAGAAAGTCATAAATAACCCATAGTAATAGCCAAAATTACAAAAAAACCATTAATGAAATGAATGTAAAAAAGTTGTCAGGGGTCCATATAGAGGCACTACAGGGCATGCATCGGTCACACAGCTTGTGTAGCCATCCATGTGGCTTCACTTGGAAAAATTCTCCAATGGTGAAGTTCCGAGATAGTGATTCTATACTTACAAAATTTTCATACCAACACCCTTACAGGCCACCTCACGACCCATGTAAGGGTCATACAGTCTATCTGAGGTTCATGTGTCAAGTGCCTTAGTCAAAATGTTGTTTTCAAGGCCAAGGCTCCCCTCACGACCATAACACGACCAGTGAAGTGTCACACAAGCCGTGTGGGGTTCATGTGATCAATACCTTGGTCTTGAACTCCTACTTAAGGCCAACACTCTACACAAGGACAAAGGCCATGTCAAGGCTCCTCCACATGGCCCGTGATGATTTACACGGCCTATGGAGGTACCAATGTGGTCTCACCTTGGTAAAAAACTTTTCAAAACCAAAGTCCATGCACCATTAAGACTTACCAAAGTCTGGGTCCTTACACCAAGGATCCACCAATACTACTCCCCCTAGAAGGACAAAGGGGTGGCTCCCAAGCCCAAAGCCCAAATTTCCCTTAGTACGAGAGGCTCAAAAAAGTAGAATGTCCAGTTGAGTCCAATGCTTGCTTCATTTGTAGGAAACCTAGCCACCGTAGTAAAGATTGCAGGAGTGGAGGAAAATGCCCAAGGCCAAAAGGGTCTAGTCTAAGGTGCCCAAAGGACCAACCGATGCTATTCTCTTCACGGTTGCCAAGAGGGCGAAGAAGCTCTGGACGTGGTCACCACTCCGTTAAGAGTTTTTTGATTATGATACATATGCACTTTGACATCTAGGACGAAAATTTCTTTTCTAAAGTGATTCCATCATAGATTAAAGAGCCTATAGATATTGTCCCATTCCCATCTTGCTTAAAGTGATTTTATGTGACATAGTTGAGCTTTCCATGGTAGACTTTGATGTGATTCTTGGGATGGATTGGTTGCATCCTTTCTATAATTTCATTGATTGTAGAACCCGTAGGGTCAAATTCGAATTCCCTAACGAGCCAATTCTTGAATGGGAGGGGAGTAACACTTTATGTAGGGGTCAGTTCATTTCTTTCATAAAAGCTTGCAAGCTAATCTTTTAAGGCTGCATCTATAATTTAGTAAGGGTCTAAGATATCTCCTCCAAAGTTCCTTCTCTTGAGTTAGTCCCTGTTATAAATGAATTTTGTGATATCTTTATGGATGATTTATTGGTTATTCCTCCCAAAAAGGAAATAGAATTTGGTATACCTCTTACCCGATACTCAGCCTATCTCAATCCCTCCATATAAAATGGTGTCGCAGAGTTGAAGGAGTTAAAAGACCGATTGAGGGATTTATTGGAGAAAGGTTTTATTAGACCTAGCCAGTCTTTATGGGATGCCCCGATTTTATTTGTAAGGAAGAAGGATGGGTCACTCCACATGTGGATAAACTATAGAAAACTCAATAAAGTTACAATCAAGAATAAGAATCCCCTTCTAGGAATAGATTATTTCTTAAATCTATTGCAAGGGGCTACTCATTTCTGCAAAGTTGGCTTGAGATCCATTTAACCCCAGTTGAGGGTGAGAGAAAGTGACATTCCTAAGATGGCAATCCCGAATAGGTATAGTCAGTTTAAGATTATGGTGATGTCATTTGGCCTCACTAATGCACCAACAATATTTATGGACCTTATGAATATGGTTTCAAGTGCTACCTTGAGATGATTATCATGGTGTTTATTAATTGAAAAGCCTCACATGTGCTTCAGAATGCCCCATAATCATAATTTCCTTATATCTCAAAATCCATGCGTGATTTTGAAAATTCGACTTCATATTCTCGATCAGGGGGGCAAAATTATTTTGGAAATGGGTATAACTCAGATTTTAGAACACCCCATAGTGAAAAATAATTTTCACTAATTTTATGATTTCCAGTGTGTGTCCGCACTTTGGATGCGACGCGCCTGGGGCACGCCATTGTGTAATATGTAGTCCGTGTTTGGTCCATGTTGCGCCAGGGGGTCGGGCCAGTGCAATATATTCCTTACTTTTCCTCTTTCTGCCAAGGGCATTAGGTTCATAGCCCTATGCCCACTTAAAAGTGCAATCACCCATACTTGGCCATTTTTCAACTTATAACTCACAAAACCCTCTCTATAACTTCTCGAAGAATATGTCAATATTCTAATTCAAATCTAAGGATTTCAAGCTCAATTTTGGGGCACACGGACTCATTTCAAGCTCTAACTATATATCAAGTTGACCTCAAGGAATTAAAGGCTTAACGTATGTGGGTCTTCATCCATGGGTCCTTTCACCTATGGAGCCCAACCTTCTCTTTTTATGAAAATTGCATGTTTTCAAGTTTTATTACCTATGGGTATCTCTTATTATGAAATCATCTTGGGGATTTCACAAGTACTGATTGATTATGTATGAGTGTCTATTTCAAGCTTGTTCTATAAATTGCTTTTGTCCATTGAGACTATGCATGTGTTAATCAATGAAAATATGAACTATTATGAGCTTTCGTGATGGATTTCAAGGCACCCTACATGAAAGTTTTATTATATGTTGCTGGGTTGATTTGCATTGAGTTTACTCATATTATTTCACTCTTGAGTTACATGATTTTGAACGAGTATTATGAACCCACCATGTGTTTGATAAAATGACATGACTAGAATTCTTAAGTTAAAGATGATCTATTACATGATTTACAAGTTAAGTAACTTTATGATGATTAAGGGCTTTTAAGCATGTATTGAATTCATGAAAGGTATCTATGATGTTGAAGTATCAAGTTAAGCCCTATTTCAAAATTTTCACCTCTTGTGAGCCATTCATGTTAAAGAAAGGGATCATGTATGATTATTATCTACTCTCATGTTCAAGTTAGGCTCACTATTCGAATTCAATCATGTTTATGAGCTACTCAAGTCATGACATAATGTCTCTTACAAGTTATTCATGTTATAATTAAATTATGACTATTTTGAAGTATTCCACATGATTTGGCTTAGCACTGATTGAGGCTTAAGATATGGACTCGACTCAAGGGGTCCTTATGTAAAGTCTTAGTCTTTAAACTATGTGCCACCATAGGATTATATATGATCTCTCCTATGGCATTCTAGTGTATCCATCTTGTTAGACCATACCATCTCAAGGGGTGACATGCCTCGGATATTCACTGTATGGCTACCATGGCAAGTCGAACTCACCTTATCGAGGGGGTGACATGCGTCGATCACCTTGTCGAGGGGGTAATATGCCCCGATCACCTTGCCAAGGGGGTGATATGCCTTGGATTCCAAGTAGTAGCTAGCTTGGTCTATGTTGTTTAAGGTCTCTTCCCACACATGTATTATATACTATGAAAGTTGAAGGTTTTACAAGCATGTTTTACTACAAGCATTGATCATGCATGCCATGTCGATACTATATATCTATTGTTTATAATTATTGGCTAATGTCTTTGTTCTCTTACATCCCGCATGATTAGTACATTCAAATGTACTAACACGTACTCTACGCCTAGATAATATCACCATGTAGGAACTAGAGCTCCTTTTGATCATCCTCCTTGTGGCTAGTGAAACACCCCAAAAATGCCCAAAAATGTGCCTAAATGCCCATAATCGTAATTTTCATATATCTCAAAATCCGTACGTGATATAGAAAATCTAAATTCATATTCATGGGGCAAAACTGAGTGGGAAATAGGTATAACCCCAATTTTAGAGGACCCATAGCGAAAAATGATTTTCGCCAAATTTTCAGTACCAGTGGTTGTCCGCAATGCCTCCACGATGCGAACCTGTCGTGGAGGTATGTTTGCACTTCTTTAATTTTCCTACTTCGACCTAAGGCATTGAGGTCTTGGCCCTATGCCCTCCTCTGCATAAAAACACCTATACTTAGCCATTTTTCAACTCTATATCACTCAAGACACTCTCAAAACCCTCTCTAACACTTATCCAAATCTTTCATTCAGATTCAAGTGTCTCAAGCATAATTTCGGATCTCAAGAATTCCCTTCAAACTTTAATTCTCCTTTAAGTCTACATCAATAAAACCCAAGTTTAAGGTATAAACCTCTGGGTCCTTTCATCCATGGTGCCCAATCACCTTATTGAGGGGGTGATAAGCATCAATCACCTTGTCGGGGGGGTGGGGGGGTGGGGGTTGTTGTTAGACCCCGTATTTCTTTAAATTAAGGATAATTATCCAATTGGAAATTTTGTTGTGGATGTCGTGTAATTTG
>JAPFFP010047716.1:0-10218 GCA_026153255.1 Solanum medicagineum
ATTCAGCATAGATTCTACATCTTGAAACCAAGCCAATTTTGGCGCCGCTTTATGATAATGAAACCAATCAGCAAAAAGCAAAATATATCTCTTCTCACCATCCCCATAGTGTATAAGACAAATGTATGCATTTCGATTAGGGTCGTATTATATGGTTACGATTCTACCATATATGTCTTTTTCATTCCCTCATCGGCCTATTTGCAGAATAAAATGAAAAAAAAATTATATATGCATATCTATAGAAGACTGTATATAAAAATCTTTAGTGAAAGTTAAGAACTCATTGAAATTAATTGATTCTGTTTTGAAACCTTTTTGTTTTGTCGAACTTTCAACTTTTGATTTTCTCTGAATTATTATATAGATCCCCACATATATAGATATATATATCTATATATCTTGCCCTTAATCCAATAGAGAAAATTGATGAAATCGATGTTTATTGACCAATCAGAATTGTCTTCCACGATCTACCATTTACGGGGATTTCAATTGAGACACCTGAACGAGGAATTAGTTCATTCTCGAGTTCTTGAATCCTAGTTATTTTAGTCTTAACTTATACTGTTCATTATTTCCCAAGAAAACACACTTAACATGACAATCTTTAATTTATAATTGAACTCTAATTTAAGTATTTTGGGTTCTCCATCTGACTCCTAATAAGGGCCATTGTACTACTTGTTTTAATCACGTACATTTGAGCTGGGGAAGCAACAGGAGGGCTCACCAAATTAGTTGATTGCAACAAATCCTCAATAGAGTGCATGTTGATGATCTGTAATGCCTATATTTGCATTATTAATAATGCAGGTCTGAATGGATGTCAGTATATAAAATCTACTGTTATGTAAAACGGCTAAGAAACAATTAAGGCTCAAACTCAAATCTTGTCAACTTGACTCAAAAATCAACTCAACAATCCATGACTTAACTCAGTAAATATGCAATTTAAGAGAAAATGTTTCTTGGAAAGTAGGCTCAGTATTATGCACTTGGTTTAAAACATTATATTCTCCAGCGAGTGTTGCTTGGGAGTTTTTCTTAACCGAAATCCAATCCCACCACCTTTAGTTTGGTGATGCACAATGAAGGCGACATCGCTGCCACGTCCATCTAATACTTGCCAAGGTAAGGAACAATCAAATCCCTCTTGGATCCAAAGAAAATGTCCATCTTTTTGGAACATAAGTTGCTCAAATTAACGGTGCAACTTTCCAATGTTGGCAACATAGTTTATGGGTTAGAGTAGTTATCCACTCGCTCCCATATCGGTGCTCAATATTCCTCCTAAGACTAAAACATGCTCATGTTAATCAACTCAATCTCATCTCTTTATATTTTCTCCAATCAAACTCAACTCAACCACTTAACAGTTCAATCAACCATACATGCAATCAAGACTTTAACTCAAACTCAAACGGTCATTTGGACTCCACTCAATCATGCTCAAGTTATTCAACTCAGACAATCAAAATCATGATCTCAATTCAGTCAATGCAACCAGGATTACATGGGATAATGCAATTTAGAGTTCATAATTTAATGCTCTAACTTCATGAAATCAACATGAAACTCATCAAATTATTTATAAATATGCTTTTGAAAACTCAACACTTCATAAAATAACTCGATAATTAGGAGTATAAGATTTTGTATTCAATCTATATGTCTCAGTTCAATCGGATATATGAATGGGTGCGTGGACGAACTTGTCACGACCCGAAAATAGGTGTGATGGCAGTCGTCTTCTCCCACCAAGACAAGTCGGCCTACAACACAACTATAATATTAAGATGTGGAGTTATAATCAAAATGAAAGTTCAATTTAATGAAAATCCCCCAAAACCTAGTGGTCACGTGCACAAGCTTCTAATGCATTACAATAGATTTGAAAGGAAACACAAGTACCAAATGATATTGTCTCTAGAATAAAACAAAATCATAAAATAGGAGTAAGAAGTCAGCTGGGATGGCAAACAGCTACCTCTCACAATCTCCAACGAAAAGCCTCGGACAAGTGAAACAGAGTGTATTACGACGATCCAAGCTCGTAACCTACAAAAAATGTTGTAGCAAGGGGGGTGAGTACCAAACACACGGTACTCTGTAAGTGAACTAATAAACACAGAGTTAAGTAATGTAGAATACCAGTACTCCCCAATACTCCAGCCAAACCCCAACAACCACAATGAAATTCATAACCTTCACAATTACACCATCTAAAATCCTATGATCAAAGCGTATAATAGTATAATTCTCATTTATCCCACTTTCAAGTCATAGGGGAAAATTTTATAATTTAACAAGTTCTCGCTAATTCATCAAGTGTCATCAAATCAATACCAAAACTAATCATGTAAAGGCATAAACAAGTCAATGATATAATGAATAACCAATCTCAATAGCACTCCATATAATCGTAACAAGTCAAGGCATTATGGGATGAAGATGAACGTCGTGAGATGTAATGTAATGCAATGCAATGTCACGTAGAATGATGCATGTCTGTCCTAGTGATACACACCCACTGTAGCACAGCCCGGGACCCATGGGGGACTCCTAGTCCATGCATATGTCGCGGCGCGCGAACCGATCCAGCGAATCATAGCAACTGTCACGGCGTGTGACCCGTCCCATCGAATCGTAATAACCGTCACGGCGTGTGACCCGACTCAGCAATTCATAGTAACCTCTTTAATTCTCATTCTTTTTCACTAGCCGGGACCATTTTCCATCGGCTTTACATTTCTTTTCTTGGAACATCTAGCAATCACATAGTAAATGCACAATGATCATGTTCATGGAAATAAAATATGCAAAATGCTCAAAATCAAGAATGGGTAGCTCAATAACATGAATGTTGCAATATCCTCAATCTCAATACCATCACAACCTTAACAACATTCACATCTAAAAGTGGGTATCACCTCGATATCAATAACAAATAATCACTACTTCACATATAATAAACCTCTATCATTAGTCCACAAGTCGACTATCACCATAGGATAACTACCTAATTCAAAATATTTCAATCAAAGCCTATGTAAATCATTCTCAATACCTCACATAAGAAGTACAAGATTCTATATACTTAACAAAGGTTAAGAAATCCACTTGCCTTAGCCAAAGACAATCAATTAAGCACTTGAGCCTTCCCCTTCAGAATGGAATCCGAAACACCACGATCTAATCCAATAAGAATTCACAATTAAATTTTGAAACGAACAATATCCGTGTTACTGTATGACCTAACCTAGACCTGAAAACTCATCTAAATCTATAATCAATACAGTAACAAGATATATAGATTTACCAAAAGAAATAAAAAGCCTTACGCTGCACTAAATTCTAATTCCCGACTTACCAATAACAACACTAATTACTCACCAACCACAATCATTAAGTTGAGGAATTTATGGTATTGTAGTACGTCTCTCTCTCTCATCCACTTTGTTTACTCTTCTCACGGATTCCAACAATATACATGTATGCATATATGATAATAAAATAATAATAATAATAGAATTAGTTAATAAAGAAATTAATAGGAACCTAGGAATCACGAGCAAGCATTACAACTTGAAATCCTATAGGCCAACATGACAACAATGCTTACATCATAAAGTATAAGGAATTGGTTGATTTTCTTTACCTGGAGCCGTTATCCCGCAGCTCTTCGTCGTTCAGATGAGTATCGCCTAACCCTTCTTCTTCTTTGTTTTTTTTTTCAATTAATTATGTAGAGGAAACCCTTACTACCTATTTTAACTAGTATGAGATAATATAGATTTTTAAATAAATAACCACTTTAGCCCATAAGTTAAATTAATTATTTAAAGCTATCCCTCAACTAAATAATAGAAATTATAGAATATAATCCAAAATACACTTTTTAAAATTATCAAGATAATTTTTTTAGGAAAACAAGAGGACTAATTCTCAAAATAACCTAACAGGTCATTACATTATCCACCACTAAAAGTCATGTTCGTCCTCGAACATAAGGTAGAGGAAAGTACCTGAAGCTTCGAAGAGATGTGGATATTTATCACGCATGTCAGACACTGTCTCCCAAGTCGCCTCTCTAACTGGACGGTTCTTCCATTGTACCTTCACGGAAGTAATTTCTTTGTTTCTAAGCTTTTGAACCTGTCTATAAACAATAGCTGTAGGCTCCTCCACAAATGACAAGTCTGTACTCAATGCTACCGAATCAAATGAGAGTATATGAGACTCATCGGGCACATACTTCCGGAGCATGGAGACATGGAACACAGGATGTATAGATGATAGGCTAGGTGGCAAAGCCAGTCTATAGGCCACCTCTCTAACTCTCTCCAAAACCTCAAATGGGCTAATAAATCGAGGGCTAAGCTTGTCCTTCTTCCCAAATCGCATCACACCCTTCATGGGTGATACTCTGAGCCAAACGTGATCGCCCTCCATAAACTCTAATGCTCGGACCCTCCTATCCGCATAACTCTTTTATCGACTTTGGGCAGTCAACAATCTACCCTGAATCGTACGGACCTGCTCCATGGCATCCCTCAGAAAATCTGCATCTAATGAGTCTATCTCAGCAGAATCAAACCAACCAATCAGAGATCTACACCGTCTACAAAACAATGCCTCGAATTGAGCCATCTGAATACTGGAGTTATAGCTATTATTGTAGCCGAACTCTGCTCAGGGTAAATGTTCGTCCCAACGGGTACCAAAATCAACCACACATGCTCGCAACATATCCTCCAACACCTAAATAGTCCGCTCAGACTGTCCATTTGTCTGAGGGTGAAAGGCTGAGCTCATATCTAGCTGAGTACCTAGGCCCTGCTACAAGGCCCTCCAAAAATATGAAGTGAAGAGTGAACACCTATCAGAAATGACAGAAAAGGGCACACCATGCAATCTAACTATCTGACTGATGTAAAGCTCAGCTAACTTCTACGATGTATACTTGACCTTGACCGGAATGAAATGGGCAGACTTAGTCAATCGATCCACGACCACGCAAATAGAGTCATAACCGCCCATAGTAGTGGGCAAACCCACCACAAAATCCATAGTGATTCGCTCCCACTTCTATGTAGGAATGGGCATCCTCTGAAGCTCACCTCCAGACCGCTAGTGCTCACACTTAACCTGCTGACAACTTAGACACTTAACCACAAACTCTGAAATATCCTTCATCATACCACACCACCAATAGTGCTGACTCAGATCATGATACATCTTCATTGCTCCTGGATGAATGGAATAACGAGTACAGGGAGCCTCCTCAAGAATCAATCTAATCAATTCACATACCTTAGGCACACAGACTCGACCTCCAATCCTTAAAATACCATCAGGATCAAGCACTACTTCCTTAGCCTCTCCTCTGGTCACTTTGTCTTTGATGAGACATAACTTCTCATCCTCGAACTGGCGCTCTCGAATCTGGTCTATCAAGGAAGAACGAGCCTCAAGAAAAGCAAGTACACCGCCCTTATCAGAAAGTCGTAACCTGACTAGGCCATTAGCTAGGCGTTGAACATCCCTGGCCAAAGGTCGCTCCTCCACTGGAATGGTGGCTAGACTCCCATGCTAGAAGTCTTTCTACTCAAGGCGTCAACCACAACATTCGCCTTCGCCGGATGATATAGGATGGTTAAATCATATTCCTTTAGCAACTCCATCCACCTACGCTGCCTCGAGTTTAGATCCCTTTGACTGAATATATACTGAAGGCTTCTATGATCAGTGAAGACCTCACAATGTACACCATATAAGTAATGACGCCACAACTTAAGAACAAAAACCACAACTGCTAGCTCTAAGTCATGGATAGGATAATTCTTCTCATGAACCTTCAATTGTCTAGAAGCATAGGCAATCACTTACCCCTCTGCATCAGTACACCGCCTAACCCCACTCTTGACGCATCACAATATACTGTAAAGTCCACACTAATCTCAGGTAAGGTCAGAATGGGAGCTAAAGTCAACAAGGTTTTAAGCTTTTGGAAGCTTGCCTCGCACTCAGTGGTCCAACGAAAGGATACATTCTTCTGAGTTAACCTGGTCAATGGGGCTGCAATGGAAGAAACCCCTGAATAAACCGTCGGTAGTACCCTGCTAACCCCATAAAACTACGAATCTCGGTAGCTGAAGTAGGCCTCGTCCACCCTCTAACTGCCTCTACCTTAGTCGGATCCACTCTAATCCCCTCCTTAGACACCACGTGCCCTAAGAATACAACCGAATCAAGCCAAAACTCGCACTTGGAGAATTTTGCATATAGTTTTTCCTCCCTCAACCTTTGTAACACTATCCTCAAGTGACTAACATGATCAGCCTCAGTCTTGGAGTACACCAAGATGTCATTGATGAATACTATGATAAAAAAATCTAAGTACGGACGGAACACCCTGTTCATCAACTCCATTAACGCTGCAGGGGCGTTAGTCAACCAAAAGGACATCACCAAAAATTCATAATGGCCATAACGAGTTCAGAAAGCTGTCTTAGGAATATCCGATACTCTAATCTTCAGCTGATGATAACCAAACCTCAAGTCAATCTTAGAGAACAAAGCTACCCCCTGAAGCTGATCAAACAAGTCATCAATACGAGGAAGAGGATGTTTGTTTTTGACAGTCACTTTGTTCAGCTGCCGATAATCAATATACATCCTAATGGACCCATCTTTCTTTTTCACAAACAGGACTGGCGCACCCCAAGGTGACACACTTGGATGAATAAACCCTTTGCTCAGTAAATCTTGAAGTTGCTCCTTTAATTCCTTCAACTCAACAGGAGCCATTCGATATGGAGGGATGGAGATGGGCTTTGTGCCCGTCTCTAGATCAATAAGAAAGAGCAATATCCCTATCGGGAGGGACACCTGGAAGGTCAGTGGGAAACACATCGACAAACTCTTAAACTACCGAAATAGACTACATAGAAGGTGGCTCAACATTAGTATCCCGAATGAAAGCCAAGTAAGACATGCACCCCCTATCAATCAGTTTCTGAGCAAGGACGTAAGAGATGACTCTGCTTAGATAAGAACCACTATCACCCTTCCACTTAACTTTTTGTACCTCGGGCATGGCTAAGGTCACCGTTTTTGCATAGCAATCAAGAATAGCATGATGTGGGGAAAGCCAATCCATCCCTAAGATAACATCAAAATCTACCATCTCTAAAATAATCATATCTACCCAACTATCATACCTAGACAAAGAAACAAGACAGGATCGATACACTCGATCCACCATTAAAGGCTCACCTACTGGTGTAGAAACATGAATGGGTACAGGCATGCGATCACATAACAAGTCGAATCCAAGTGAAAAGTAGGATGATACATAGGAGTAGGTAGATCCAGGATCAAACAATAAAGACGCAGATTGATGACAAACTGGGATAATACCTGTAATGAATGCATCAGAAGCCTCTGCCTCGAGCCTCCCTGGAAATGCATAGCGATGTGGTCCCCTACCACCGCCTGTCTAAGCGATGCCTTTACCCCTACTCTATGGGACTATGGGACCACCCGCTCCTCTACCTGGAGTCCAGCCACCTCTATCCATCTAAGCTCTGCCTCACCCTCTGTGGTGGTGGTGCCGGTGGTCTGGTCTGAACTGAAGATCTGGGATAGGGCCTACCTTGTTCCCCCGATGAGGGATAATGTCGTAAAAAGTGATCAGGATCTCCACACCCATAGCAAAGCTTCTGACTCTGGGAATGACGTGTTGATCCTGACGAACTACCATAGTTGTCTCACCCTGTAGAACCACGATATGTCTGACTATCCTCAGAAGCAGGTAAAGATGCGTGGACTGGTCCTCGATGCTGGGATGAGCCACCCCCTCTATAGAACCCTCTACCTCCAGATAAGGCACCAGAAAACTGACCGGATGCACCGGCCCTCTTAGGGTCCCCAAACTCTTCCCTCTCCATCATCTCTACCTCCTTAGCAGCACTTCCAATAGACTGGAAAAAGGCCCCATCTCTAGATACTCTAAACACTGCCTGTCGGATAGAATAGGTCAACCCTCTCACAAACCTATGAACTTTCTTTGTCTCGTTTGGAATAATTGTTGTAGCATGTCTAGATAGCTGACAGAAACGGGCCTCATACTCGGTGACTAATAATTTGTCCTGCCTCAGACTCTCAAATCTCAACCGGCTCTCCTCCCTTACACTCCAAGGGACAAATCTATCATAAAAAGCACCAAAGAACATCTCCCAAGACACAATGGGAGATCCCCCAGGCGAAGATCCTGAATATGTCCTCCACCATTCTCTGGCAGGCCCGCGCAACTGAAGAGTAACATATCGAACCCCATGTGACTCAGCTAAGCCAACAGCTCCCTATAAGTAGTTAGAAACTTATGAACATCCTCCATCCTTCCGCCCTAAAATTGGGGTGGGTTCATCTTCCTAAACATCTCATAGCAGTGCTGCTCACTCTCAATCAATGTAGTCATAGGCGCACCTCGACCCTCAATAGCTGGTGCAGGATCAACCTCAACTCTAGTGCCCACTGGTGGCTGCTCTACCGAATCATGGACTAGTACAACATGATGCTAATCTCTGGGGTTCGAGCTCCTCCTCCGATTTGAGAACCGCCTGGCGTGGCTCTTCGTATTACTGCTCGGACCAAGACTCTCAAGTACATTCAGTACCCTCAATAAAGTATCCTGCGACAATGGTGAGGCTTCGTGCTCTGAAGGGACCTGGTTCCCTCTAAGATCAGCCATGGGCTCTGAAGAGACCTCCCTAGCACGACCTCTCGCTGGTATTACTCCTCGAGCATGACCTCTAGCTGGTGCTGCTCCACGAGCACGACCTCTGGCTCGAGCTCTACCCCTACCTCTAGCTGGGGCCTCGATAACTGCCTCAGGAGCAACCTCACCTCTACCACCGAAAATAGTATCTCTAGTCCTCGCCATGTGTCAAAAGAACACATGCATACTCAGTACTAACGAACCTCACTACGCACGATAAGAGAGAATAAATAAAGGGAAGTTTCCTAACAGTCTCCATAGCCTCTCAAAGATAAGTGCAGACGTCTCCGTACTGATCGTTGAGACTCTACTAAGACTCAGCTTGTATGCACGAGAGACCTATGAACCTAGGCTCTAATACCAACTGTCACAACCCGAAAATGGGCATGATGGCACTCATCTTCTCCCACCAAGACAAGTCGGCCTACCACCCTATAAGATTAAGATGCGGAGTTATAATCAAAATGAAAGTTCACAAATCCCCCAAAACCTGGTGGTCACGTGCACAAGCTTCTAATGCATTTCAATAGATTCCAAAGGGAAATGCAAGTACCAAATGATATTGTCTCTAAAATAAAACAAAATCATAAAATAGGAGTAAGAAGTCAGCTGGGATGGCAAACAGCTACCTCTCACAATCTCCACCGAAAAGCCTCGAACAAGTGAAGCAGAGTATATCACGACGATCCGGGCTCGTAACCTACAAAAAATGTTGTAGCAAGGGGGTAAGTACCAAACACATGGTACTACGCAAGTGAACTAATAAACACAGAGTTAAGTAATGTAGAATATCGGTACTCCCCAACACTCCAGCCAAACCCCCACAACCACAATGAAATTCATAGCCTTCATAATTACACCATCCTAAAATCCTATGATCAAAGCCTATAATAGTATAATTCTCATTTATCCCACTTTCAAGTTATAGGGGAAAATTCTACAATTTATCAAGTTCTCGCTAATTCATCAAGTGTCATCTAATCAATATCAAAACTAATCATGTAAAGACATAAACAAGTCAATAATATAATGAATAACCAATCTCAATAGCACTCCATATAATCATAACAATCCAGGGCATTATGGGGTGAAGATGAACGTCGTGAGATGTAATGCAATGCAATCAATGTCACGTAGAATGATGCATGTCTGTCCTAGTGATACACACCCGCTGTAGCACAGCCCGGGACCCATGGGGGACTCCTAGTCCATGCATCTGTCGGGGCGCGCGACCCAACCCAGTGAATCATAGTTATCGTCACGGCGTCTGACCCGTCCCATCGAATCGTAATAACCATCACGGCGTGTGACCCGACCCAGCGATTCATAGTAACCTCTTTAATTATCATTCTTTTTCACTAGCCGGGACCATTTCCCATCGGCTTTACATTTCTTTTCTTGGAACATCCAGCAATCACATAGTAAATGCACAA
>JAPFFP010047717.1:0-10218 GCA_026153255.1 Solanum medicagineum
CCTATATATGTGTGTGTATGTATGTATCAGTCGCTCCTGTATCAATGGGAGGACCCCTTGAGTCGAGCCCCCATCTTAAGCCTCAATCGATGCTAAGTCAAATCTTATGAGATACTTGAAGTAATCATACTTTAACCATAAGATGAATAGCTCGTAAGAACATCACCTAAGTAGCTCATAAAAAAGCTTGATCTACTTCAAGGTTCTTCTTTAAGCTCCATGTAGGTTTCAACGATTGGGTCCTTTTAACCATGGTGCCCAATACTCTTTCTACTTACATCGCATGATTTAAAGTTTATTCTAGAAAAGCCTTTAACATACCGATAGCAACATCGGGTACCTCATCTCTTCCTTGCCTCTTGTGAAGAGCATAGAACCAATTATGTCATGGAGCACCCCTTTTGCCACCTTGAGCATCTTGAGGACCGCCATCTCTACCCTCAGGTTGAGCATGAGGACAACCACTATCTTTTTGACCAAATTCACCACAACCAAAGCAAGCATTAGACTTCTTCAAACACAGGCCACCATGGTATTGGAACTTGTGGCCTTGAGGAAACCGGCCACCCTTGGGGGTTTGAACTTACCATCAAAACGAGTCCTCTTGGCCTCTCTAATCCTCCTTTTCCTCAACTTTTCCCCTTTCAATTGCTCAGCATATGTCATCAAGCATGACAATTCCATATCTCTAATCAACATAGCGGACCGACACTCTTCATTCAAAAAAATCGGACAGGCCCATCACAAACTTGTTCATTCTAGACCTTGGATCGGCGACCAATTGTGCAACATACTTAGCGAGTTTGTTGAACTTGAGGGAATACTCCCTTACACCCATAGATCCTTGTATTAAGTTCATAAACTCCATCATTTTGGCCTTCCTAAGCTTAAGAGGAAAGAACCAATTAACAAAGGCCACCTCAAACTCCTCTAATGGAACCACATTGTCAACCCCTTCTCTTTCTCCATTGTGTGAACCATATTTGTGCCAACACCTTGAGTTGGTAAGATGCCAACTCCGCCTTTGCTTCTAACCTCACCCCCATAATAGATAGCACTTTGTATACTTCATCAATGAACTCTTAAAGGTCCTTATCCACCTTTGATCCATAGAATTTCGGTGGGTTCATCCTCATGAATTCTCTCATCCGAGATGCCAGTGTAGGAGCATGAGGGGCTTAGGCCCCTTGATTAGCTTGATTAGACACAACTTGGGAAAGCATAGTGAGAGCATCCCGAAACCCTCTATTGGTCGATTGCCCCTTGGGTGTACGGGCTCGTCTTCCCTTTGCGTTAGGCATGATCTAGCATGTTAAAGAACAATCATTGGGGGGGAGGGAATAACCTTACTTTAACTCTACAACATTACTTAGAGCATGAAGAATGAAAACATTTTCTAAAATGCCTCATAGCCTCCTATTCATAGTTGTGGTGCACAACACAACCATGAATAAGACTATAATCGACGCCATGTGTTGGACTCCGAGGATCTAACAACCAAGTGCTCTGATACCATCCTTGTCATGACGCAAGCTTAGGGCCTAGACGTGACCGGCGAATGGAGAACCTGAAGGAACCCTAGACAAGCCTAATAGCATATCATTACACATCCTTGGTCGCGAAAGCAATTAAAAATTATAATAAGAGACAACATAAACAAGGGGAAATGGGAGTAAGGGAGCGAGAGAGAAAGCAGAAGTAGTACGTAAATATCATGGATGAGTCACGCTCAAGTACAGTACACAACTTATCCATCAACACCTCTAAACATAGATACTTAGCGGGGGCCAAGACAAGAAAATGGGCTCACTCTCATAGCAATAACAATAGGTAATCCAAATATACAAGATATAATTGAAACATAAGCATGAGAGTGGATAGATATTATCCCCGGACATGAGGACTCACCAAATGCTGATTTGAACAATCCATCTAGCCACGAGGAGGAGAATCAGTAGGGGAACTAATTCCTATATGGTGACATCATGTAGGCGTAGAGTAAACGTTAGTACGTTTAAATGTACTAAGTACGTGGGATGCAATGCAACAAGAGATAGGCATCATAATCAAAATGCATGATTATAAGCAATGGATTCACTTAATAACAATATGACATGCATGATCAATACTTGAAGTAAAACATGTTTATAAATCATTCCAATTGCATAGAACATAGTACATAAGTGTGGGAAGAGACTTCAACCAACATAGAATAAGATTAACGAGCTACAACTTGGAATCCCGAGGATTACCCCTTACCGGTAAAGAGGTGGTATACTTGACAAGGTAAATCGTACTTCAAACTTATAGGAACATCACCCAATTTAATATGAAGTAACCTTCTTTATGGGAAGATGACCCAATTTCGGAGAGGCTTTCATTAAGAACTTCACCTTACGGGAACACGACCCAATTTTGGGAAGAACCTCAAGAAAAAGTGTACTACGTGGATCCACTATTATTGCAAGGGTATAACAAGTCCTATGGTGGCACATAGTTCAAGAAAAGAGAGTAAACCCTCCATCTATCGGTGCTAATGCTGATCCCACAGAATACTTATAATAATCATACTTTAGTAACTTATAAGAACTATAGAATCATGACACGAGTAGCTCTAAAACATCCTTGACCTCTAATGGTGAACCCAACTTCAAACATAAGAATAGTTCAACATCAATCATTACCCTTGCATCAACACCAACAATAAAGGGCTCACAAGTGGTAAAATCTTTAAGAAAGGGCTTAAACTCGGCTTTACAAAATCATCAACATTTCCATGAGTTAAATATATTTTTAGAAAGGTAATAATTATCATAGAGTCACTTGGATTATAAATCAACCAATAGATCATCAAAACCTAAAGAATCCTTAAAAAGGCATTTTCTCAAACACTTGGCGGGTATGTAATGCTAGTGTAAAATCGTGCAATTCAAGAATAAATTCATGCTAGAAAATTCATTATGAAACCATCAATAGGTACTTGGTAACACCCTCAAGCAATATACATTAAAAACATTCATCAAATCTCACAATATATCTTAGATTCATAGCTCAAAACATGCTAAAATAATCACAGTTTCATGAAACCCCAACATAGTGTGCAGTGAAATTTATAATAAGTAAGAACCATGAGTAAATCAACTTTAAATCATGAATTTTTAGGAAAAGGAAGCTTGGGTATCATGGGTAAAAGGAACCCATGAAAGAAATCCACATACCTTGACTTTGGAAAGTTTCTTAAAGAAGATTTGAAATGGAGGCTTGAAGCTTGAATGATCCTACGATCCGGATAAGTTTTGGGACATTTGAATCTTGATGAGGAATTAGGGCTTGACTTGGTTTCCTTTAATTCCAACAAGGCTTCTTGAAAATCTTGAGAATGAATGGAGAATTTGACAAAGATTAGAGAGGAATTAAGAGGTTTTGGTTGGTTTTTAGCGATAAAAATTACTTGACAATGAGGGATTTTTGTGTATATATGTATAGGGTTATTACCCAATTGCCCTGGAGTAAAAAGAATAATTTTTGGAAATTTTTGAACTAGTCCGCATCAGGTCTGCGTCGCGAACAGTTACTGTTTTGCAAAGTTTCACCAAAAATTATTTTTCTTGGCACAGACAAAGTATACCTTGTAGGTACTTATTTTCCCACACAATTTTCCCCTCTGAATACAAATATGAAGTCAGATTTGCGAAATTCTGCATGGATTTTGAGACATTGAAAAAAATACATCATAGGGTCTTTTTGAGCTACGTGGAGGGGTGTTTAAATATCCCCAATTTGATATATAAGAGAATTACAATTATGGGGGAATTCCTCGGCAACTGTGGGACGTTTCATTTTGGCTTGGCCATCCGTTTGAGGGTGAAAGGCCATAGTTAAGCTTTACCTTGGTACCATGACCTCTTTGGAAGGACCTCCAAAAGTGAGAAGCAAATTGAGCACCACGATCTGATATGATAGACAAGGGCACCCCATGCAATCTAACCAATTCATGAATGTACAACTTAACATAAACTTCAGCACCATAAGTAGTCTTAACCGGTAGGAAATGATCTGACTTTGTCATCCTATCAACCACAACCCAAATGGAGTCAAAATACTTTCTAGTCTTAGGCAACCCAACCACGAAGTCCATGTTAATTTCTTCCCATTTCCAAGCAGGAATCTCTATATCTTGGGCTAGGACACCCAACCTTTGATGTTCGGCTTTGACTTGTTGGCAATTATGGCAACTGGATACAAACTTAGCAATATCTCTCTTCATACCACCCCACCAAAATACTTCCTTCCAATATCGATACATTTTTGTAGAACCGGGGTGAATAGAGTAGGAAGAATTATGAGCCTCATCTAAAATCTTCTTTCTCAAGTAATCAACACAAAACACACACAATCTATCTTGGTACGTAAGGGCACCATCTCTCCCTTGGGAGAAAACCTCCACCTTACCATCTCTCACCAAACCCTTCAACTCTAGTAAGGAGGAGTCAAGATATTACATTGCCTTCATGTTCTTTTTAATCAACGAAGATCTGGAACCATCTACCGCCACTACTCCTAAATTGTAAACCTCCTCCAGACTCCTAATCTAGCCAACCGATGAACCTGTCTAGCCACCTCTTTGCCCTCATAATCAACATGTGCAAGGCTATCTATAGACACCCTATTCAAACCATCAGCCAAAAAATTAGCCTTATCGGGGTGATAATGCACACACATATCATAATCCTTAAGAAGCTCTAACCACCTTCGTTGTCTCAAGTTGAGATCTTTTTGGGTGAACATATATTGGAGACTCTTATGATTGGTGAACACATCAACATGTACCCCATAAAAGTAATGACTTCAAATTTTCAAAGCAAATACCATGGTGGCCAACTCAAGATCATAGGTAGGGTAATTCTTTTCATGCACCTTAACTTGTCTATAGGTATAAGCTATCACTTCACTGTTTTGCATCAAAAAACAACCCAAACCGATTCGTGAGGCATCACAATACATGACAAGTCGTTCAAACCCTTCCGATAGAGAGAAGATAAGAGCAGAGAGAAGCTTATCTTTCAAAGTTTGAAAACTCTTTTCACACTCATCAGTCCATACAAATTTAGTCTTCTTTTGAGTCAACTTAGTCATAGGAGAAGTAATAGAAGAGAACCCATTCATAAACCTCCGACAATAACCTGTTACGCCCAAGAAGCTTCTAATATCCGATGGAGTCAAAAGGTCTAGGCCAATTTCTAATCACTTTCGTCTTCTTGGGATCCACCTTAATACCATCCCTTGAGACCACATGACCTAGGAAGGCAACCTTTTTCAACCAAAATTCGCATTTCTCATATATGGCATACAACTTCTCCTTGCTCAAGATTTGTAACACCATCCTCAAGTGATCCACATGCTCCTCCTCACTATGGAAAAAAATCAAGACATCATCAATTAATACCACCACAAACAAATATAGGTAGGGTTTGAAGACCCTATCATAATATCCATGAAGATAGCCGGTGCATTAGTCAACCCAAAAAACATAACCACGAATTCATAGTGACCATACCTAGTCTGAAACGCTGCCTTGGGAATATCACAGTCCTTCACCATCACTTGGGGATATCCGGACCGAAGATCAATCTTAGAGAAGTGACTAGCTCTTAAAGTTGATCAAAAAGATCGTCAATCCTTGGTAGAGGGTACTTATTCTTGATAGTGACTCTATTAAGTTGCCGATAATCAATGCACATTCTAAGCGAACTATCCTTCTTCTTCACAAACTACAGCGGTACATCCCAAGGTGATTGGCTAGGCCTAATAAAACCCTTCTCCAACAAATCCCTCAATAGCTCTTTCAACTTCACCAAGGCCATATAGTAAGGGGGAATAGAAATGGGTTGAGTATTGGGAAGGAGGTCTATACAAAAATCTATTTCCCTTTCAGGAGGAACACCGGGAAGCTCATTAGGAAAGACATCAAGGAACTTATTAACTACCGAAAATGACTCTAAGGGAAGGACTTTGGAATGTACATCCCTAACCCTCACAAGATGATAGAGACACCTTTTACAAATCAACTTTTTGGGATTTAATGCAAGAAATAAACCTACCCTTGACAATCACATCATGACTCTCCCACTCAAGGATGGGTTCATTAGGGAATTACAATTTGACCTTGTGGGTTCTACAATCAATAGAGGCATAATATGCATGCAACCAGTCCATCCCAAGAATGACATCAAAATCCACCATATCAAACTCAACAAAATCACAAGGCAATATTTTATGTAAAATGAAAACTAGACAATTTCTATAGACCTTTCTAGCAACAATGGATGCACCAACAAGGGTAGACATTTCATATGTCTCAAACAACAATTCGGGTTCAACATAAAACTTTTTTGCAACAAGTGGAGTAACAAAAGAAAGACTAGCACACAGATCTATCAATGCATACACATCAAAATCAAAGACTTTTAACATACCGGTGACGATAGAGGGCACGTCATCTACCCCTTGACTCCCTTGAAGAGCATAGAACCACATGTGCCTTGGGGTACCACCTTGTTGACCACTCCTTCCCAAAGGAACTGCATTTGTACCCTGGCCTTGTGGTTGACACACTCTACCCAAATTTTGATTACAAGGATAATCAATGTTCTTGTAACCCACTTCACCACAACTATTGCATGCATTAATGTCCCTCAAACATGGTCGTTATGGCCTCTACCACATCTTCGGCACATAGCATTAGGCACCACACCACCACTTCCTTGGGGCTTTAGGTTGTCATTAGCATACTTTCTATTAGCAGCATTTGATGACCCTTGGCCTTGATAAAATCGACCACCCTTGGGACTTTGGAACCTTCCTTCAAAAGGGCTATCTTGGCCTCATTACCCCTTGTCTTTCTCCACTTTTGTCCCTCCAATTATTCGGCACATGTCATGAGGCGGGACATGTCCATATCACCAATTAACTTGGCGGCATGACATTCTTCATTTACCAAGTCGGACACACCCATCACAAACTTGTTCATCCTAGACCTTGGCTTGGCCACCATTTGTGGAGCATATTTAGAGAGTTGGTTGAACTTGAGGGCATACTCCCTCATACTCATTGGCCCTTGCTTCAAATTCATGAACTCCATCATTTTGGCCTTCCTTAGCTCAAGAGGGAAGAACCGGTTGAGAAATGCCACCTTAAACTCCTCCTAGAGGATCATATTATTGTTCCCCTTCTCCTCTTTCCATTGAGTAAAACATATTTTGGCCACCCCTTTGAGTTGGTAGGCCGCCAACTCCACTTTCTCCTCTGATCTAACACCCATGATAGACAATACTTTGTACACCTCATCAGCAAATTCTTGAGGGTCCTCATGCACTTTAGACCCATGAAACTCTTGCGGGTTCATCCTCATGAAATCCCTTACTTAGATGCCAGAGTAGGAGCATGAGTGGCTTGGGACCCTTGGTTGATTTAATTAGTCATAGCTTGAGATAACATGGCAATAGTATCACAGGCCCTTAGACATAGTTGTGGTGCAATTCAAAACTATGAATAAGACTCTAATGGACGTAGTGTGTTAGATGCTGAGGACAATTAACAACCTGGTGCTCTGATACCAAGCTTGGCATGACCCAATCCTAGGCCTAGACGTTTACACATCCTTGGTCGTGGAAGTAATTAAACAACATAAGAGAATATAAATAAGGATAAAAGGGCTAAGGGAAGTCTTTCATATAATAAATCATCAAAAGAGTCAAAGATCAAAACATAAATACATGACTTCTCCAACAACACCACTAACATAGATTGGGCCGGCGCCAAGACAACTTTCTGGGCTCACCCTCATATTGATAAGCATCTAAACAAAGAAAAGAGTCCTTATATAACATAGAATGAACAACTATTATCCTTAGAGTTAAGGACTCACCAAACTAGCTTCAAGAGATAGTACTAGCGACGTGGAGGAGAAAGATGATCAAGTGGAGCTCTGGTTCCTACATGATCACATTATATAGGTATAGAGTATGCGTTAATATATTTGAATGTACTAAGTATGTAGGATGCAATGCCACAAGTGATAAGCAACATAGACAAAATGCATATACATATGCAATAGAAAGTACTATAATAATATGACATACATGATCAATGTTCAAAGTAAAACATGCTTGTATAGAACATAGTACATGTGTAGGAAGAGACCATCATCATAGAACAAACATCTAATACTTGGAATCCAAGGTCTAGCACCCCCTTGGAAGGTGATTAAGGTATCTACCCCTCAATTGGTAGTGCGGGCCTAGCACCCCCCAATAAGGTTGTCAAGGTATATACCCATCAACGTGGTACTACATGCCTAGCTCCCCCCCGACAAGGTAGTCAACGTATATACCCCTCATCGTGGTAGGTGATTGAGGCATAGCACCCCCTCAACAAGGTCCGATCGCTTGCAACACTATAGATACTTTTCATGAAATCATCAAACAAATACATTAATTTCATCATCATAAAGCCACTTAACTCATAAGCCATGCTGTAGACCTTCAATAATTCAAAAACCCTTAACTGGACAATTTTATCAAACAAATGGCAGGTGTGTACTGCTAGCTCAAAATTATGCAATTTAATAAAAAAATCATATGAGAAAGCTTAAGTTAAATCAACCCATAAACATTTGGTAATACCCTCATGGAAGTTACATCAAAACCCTTTATCAAATCACATAATGGATCTTAGATTCATAGCTCAGAACGTGCTTAAATAGTCACAACTTTATGAATCCCAACATAGTTTATAATCAAAATCATCGTAAAAATACCCATAAGTAAATCAACTTGAAAGCATATAATTTTTATTAAAAGGAAGGTTGGGCACAATGGGCGGAAGGACCCAATGGTTAAAATCCATATACCTCATCTTTGGAGATTCTAATGTTGGAATGAGAAGTTAAAGCTTGAGTGAATTAGCTTGGGCTACTTGAATTTGAGTGAAATATTTGGCTAGGTATTAGAGAGGGTTTTGGGGAATATCTTAAATGATATGGGGCTGAAAAATGACCAAGTATAGGTATTGTTACGCATATGAAGGCTTAGGCCCAATACCCCAAGGCCTTAGGCCGCAATTAAAAAACAGGCAACAAAATTTACTACTCTGCTACAGCTCCATTTCGCAGAAAAAATGCGTACCCTCATTAGAATGTGAAACTTTTGGAAAATAAAATTTTGCTAAGGTTGCTCGAAAATTGGGGTTAGACCCATTTCCTTCTCAATTTTTCCCCTTGATCACATATATGAAGTCAAATTTTTGATATCACACACGAATTTTGAGATGTATGAAAATTAAAATTATGAGCATTTTTAAGGCACATCTTTGGGCACTTTTTGGGGCATTTCATGACAACGATTGCTTTATCCTCAAAGGAGAGGTGTAACTTGGGAGTGATCACAGGGTTGATCCTAAGAAGACCTAAGCGGTGAGAAACTGGCCAAGGCCATTGACTCTTACTGACATAAGGAGTTTCTTGGGGCTAGACGATTACTATTGAAGGTGTGTGGATGTCTTGTCTTCCATTTCATCTCCACTTACCATTTTAACTCAAAAGAAAGATAAGTTTGGGTGGATGGATGAGTGTGAAAAAAGTTTCCAAACTTTAAAGGATCGACTAACTTTGGCCCCAATATTGACATTGCTAGAAGGAAATGATGGGTTCGTTATGTATTGTGATGCATCAAAGGTTTATGTTTGGCTATGTGGTAATGCAAAATGGTAAGGTTATTGCTTATGCCTCAAGGCAATTAGAAGTGCTTGAAGAGAATTACCTGGTTCATGACCTTGAGCTTATGGAAGTATATGTTTGCCTTGAAGATTTGGCGACATTACTTGTATGATGTTTATGTGGATGGCTTCATCGACCACAAGAGCCTCCGATAGGTGTTCACCCAAATGTATCTTAATTTCAGGCAATAGAGGTGGTTAAAACTACTCAAAGATTACGGCATGAGTGTGAAGTATAACCTTAGAAAGCCCAATATAATAGCAGGCACTCTTAGTAGAGTTTCCATGGTTAGTGTGTCTCACCTTGAGAATGATAGAAAAAGAGAGTTAGCGAATAATGTTCATAGGTTTGCTATATTAGGAGTAAAATAGAGTGTGCTCGGAAATGGTGGTGCAATGGTTCTCTATGGGTCTACATCTTCTTTGATTGAGGAGGTAAAGGCT
>JAPFFP010047718.1:0-10218 GCA_026153255.1 Solanum medicagineum
AGGAGGGGGTTTGAAAGGTAAGGAATGCTCCTTATGAAATTTGAAAAAGTCCATCTTGAGACATGGCATCTGTGACGCGAACTGTGTAGTTTTTCGCTGAAAATACTCTGAACGAGCTTCCTGATCCCATAGAAAGTTTTTGGGACAAAGCTAAGTGTTGGTTCGTGGCAGGTGGTGACCATACTCAAATAGTACCTCTCACTTTGAGGATAAAGCGATCGCTGTCAAATAAAAATCTAACGTAGGTTATTGTCGAATCCCAATGGAATATGGGGCTTTGCCTCCTTGACTCACCAAAAATCAATTCAAGCATTCAATAACTCTATTCTCAAAAAGCGGGGGGGAGGGGTTGCAATGATTTGTAGTAAATAATACTATACTAATAAAACGTAAAGACAGTCAAATTGGAGAGCAACTTGGGAGATTGTGTTCCATATTATTCACAAAGTCAAACACCCTGGATAACACAACCTAAATTAGGATATTGCATCAGGATAGTAACTTGAGTTCTTCTAACCCTCAGGCAAAGGTGAATGTCAATTTTCACTATGGCGCTTGGCCGACTACCATAGTGTACCAAACTAACAGTTACCTATTGTCCCAATCAACCACTCCTTGGTTGGGTTTGATTGATTAGACGAAAACACATCAATCGAATTCTATCACCCATTTCCTTTCCTATTCACACTACCTTGATTGGATCATGACACTAGGTGGGGTTTAATGTTTGCCACCATTAAACAATAAGAAAAATGATGGAACATAGATAATACATGCAAATATGTAACTCAAGAAGTGCAAATAATTTGGGTTACGAAACTAGCTACTCAAGGTTCCCACAACCCTAAGTTGTGGGTTCAGTCACTCATGGCTTGGGCACACAAATCAACAATGCAATAGGAAGACATGGAAGATTTCTTACCCAAGAAAATTGAAGAACAATTAAGCACTCTTTAAAATTAGAATCACAAGCTTGAATGATGAAATTAATCCACGAGTGAATCTAAATCCCAAAATTTGAGTCTCAAAGTAAAACCCTAGAAATTCTCTCTGACATCCTTTCTACGAACTACTATGATATGAAGAATATTCAAAGAATAATGAAAATCTACTCCTACCCCTAACTTATACTATTTATACTATTTATGAAAATAAAAAAATCCTTAAATAATTAGAAAATCTGGTCGGCGTCTGCTACGACTCATAGTTTTGACTCATAGGGTGACCTACGAGCCGTAATCGGGCTTTTGTGGTCAACACTTAGCATTTTGGACTTCAATGCTACCATCCACCTCTACAAGTCGTATTCTAGTCCATGACTCGCAGTCCACTCTTGCATTTCTTGGTCCAATTTTAATGAACACTATTAATTGCTATGAGGCCTCCTTCTACGAGTCGTATAGAAGACTACAACTTGTACCTTCAGCTCATATGGATGAACTTCAAATTCTCAGATTTTGTTTTTGAACACTAATAATTGCTACAAACAGTCCCTACGACTCATATTGGGGCTAATAATTATTCAAAATCAACAAAATTTGTAAGTTTTTCCAAAATCAAGCCAACCTGTACTTTCTACAAAAACAAACACAAATACACATAAAAACCATAAAATGTTGCATTAAGAAAACAAAACATTTACATGTTTTAGGCATCAAATGTGATGTATTTTGGCAGCACATCATGTGGTGCATTGCACACTTGTCGTGCACCCTCACTAGTTCACATTTTCACATCGAAAAATATCTTTTGATCCATTTGCTCTAAAAATCAATCGAGATCACTTCCCTACCTAATTTTTCATGTTGATCGCAAATTCAGCCTTGGATTTGCCATCGGAGCATGGGAAGACACGTTATGCACTCATCTCTCTTCTAGAGGTGTTTTGAAAATTATACAGGGTGTTAAATAATAATTTATAAATCACATTTGAGGAATGCGATTACTCTTTTGGTTCGTAATTTTTTTGTCAAAAGTTTGCAGCATAAAACTTCTACCTAGGATTGCGTGCATATCTAGTTTACCCTAGTACATTTACTATTTTTTCTCTTAACATTTTGGTCTGGTCTTAGCCAGGATATCTTAGGGTGATATATTAATAAATTGATTTGATGACTAGTAATCAATAGATATAATTGCTTTTAGTATTGTAGACACGTCATTTTTTTTTCATCTCTCATTTGTCTTAAAATTATTTTGGCATTAAATGTTATATCTGGAATTAATCCTGTTATTTTAACTTTCATTTTCATTTATAAGGTCTTATTTGAAAATTTAAAATCCAAAAAAGTTTTCTCTTTATGATACCAACTTTATTTTTTTAGTTGTTCTAAAGAAGAGAAAAATCACAAAATTATTCTTCTTTAACATTAATATTTTATTAAATGATATTTTTGTTTTGGTACTCAAGAGTTTTCAATAATAATTTTTTATTTTTGATATTTTTTTTTACACACTTAAAACAAGAAACTTTAATATCATAGATAGAGTCAATCATCTTTTGTCACTTTGAAACGCCCCAAATTGTGCTACGAAAATACCCATAATCGTAATTTCCATATATCTCAAAATCCGTGCGTGATATCAAAAAACCAACTTCATATTCTTGATGAGGGAGAAAATTGAGAGGGAGATGAGTATAACCAGGATTTTAGAAGACCCATAGTGAGAAATAATTTTTGCTAATTTTTCAAAAACCAGTAGTTGTACACGTTTGGTCTGTGACGCGAACCAGTGCTGATTTTTCCTTAATATTCTATTTCGGCGTAAGGGCATTAAGGTCATGGCCCCATGCCCCTTTACACCTTGAAATCTTCCATACTTAACAATTTTTTAACTCTATATCACTATAAAACCTTCTTTAAAACCTCTCCAACACATTATCAAAATTCCCACCCAAATCCAAAGATTTCAAGCTCACATTGGATCTCAAGAACTCAACCCAAGGATCAAGTCTCCTTCAAAGTTTACATCAAGGAATTCCCAACATTAGGTGTGGGCTTCATCCATTGGGTCCTTTCACCTATAGAGTCCAATCTTCTATTTTATGAAAATTTGCATGATTTCAAGTTGTTTTACTTATGGGTATCTTTATTATGAAATATGAGTATAAATTATGTTGGACTTTTATGAAATATTATTGATTATGCATGAATATCTTATTCGAGCTTATACTATGAGATGATCCTTGTTTATTGAGACTGTATGATTTGAGCTATGGACTATGATGAACTTTTGAGAAGGATTTCATGATACCCAAATTAGGTTTTTGTTACTATGTTGGTGGGTTGATTTTAAATTGATTTACTCATCTTGTTACACTCTTGAATTGCATAATTTTGAACAAGAATTATAAACCCACCAAGTGTTTGATAAAACGACTTGATAAGGATTCTCAAGTTATTGATGATTTAGTACATGGTTTATAAGTCAAGTGACTTTATGATGATTAAGGGCTTACATGTATGCATTGAATTCATGCAATTATTTATGATGTTGCGTGTAAACCACAACTTGTTGGGAGGTGACATGCCCAAGCACCTTGTTGAGGGTGACATACCTCAATCACCTTACAAGGGAGTGACATGTTTTGGATTCCAAATAGTAGTTAGCTTCCTCTATGTTGACTATGGTCTCTTCCCACAAGTGATACGTACTATGCAAGTTATATGATTTACAAGCATGTTTTACTTCAAGCATTGAGCATGCATGCCATATTGATATTATACTTATCCATTGCTTATGATTATGCATCTTGACTATATTGGCTTATGTCTTGTTGTATTGCATCATACATACTTAGTATATTCAAACAAACTAACGCATTCTCTATGTCTACATGATATTACCATGTAGGAACTGGAGCATCTCTCGATCATAATCCATGTGGCTAGTTTGGTACTTCAGAAAATAAGCTTTGGTGAGTCCGTGGACATTGTCTATGCAACTCTTACTATTTGATATTTCTTTATGTTGAAAACTTGATACTATTAGGGTGAGCCCAGAAAGCGTCTTGGCACCCACTCCATTCCATGTTAGAGGTGTTATTGGATAACTGGTGTACTTATTCTATGAGCTTGACTCTTTTATTGTTTTATCAGTATCAAGACTTCCTTTAGTCCTGTTTCCCTTATTTCTATCTCTGTGTTGTTTATTTTTCAACCAAGGATATGTTAATAATATGCTAAGAGATTTGTTTGGGGTCCCTTTGGATTCCCAATCGTCGTGTCACGTCTAAGCCCTAGGCTTGGGTCGTGACAAACTTTGTATTAGAGCACTAGGTTGTTAATGGTCCTCAGAATCGAACACAGCACGTCAATTAGAGTCTTATTTATGATTGTGAAACGCGCCACACTAGGCTCAAGCATTTTCTTATCTATTGAGCTATTCTCATCTCACTCGTCTTACCTAAGGGGCACTACCTGGTCCATAGCATCGCTTCCTCACAAATCAACATCTTCATTTCGAACATACACTATGGCAAGCCTCTTGGAGCAAATCTCTAACTACGACTACCACTCTCACGATGCTATCTCCTCTTTAGCACTACTCCTCAAATTTCAAGCTTACGTTCTAGCACTAATATATGCATCTATCACACACCCCTTTAATCCTAACTTACAAATACTATGTAAAAAATTAGGGAAAATAAGCCCACTAAAATTTCATAGCGAGTATTCAATCAACATATCCCTTCCTCATAACTCAGTACCACTCTCCTATTCAATCATATCTCCTTATCTGACTAAGCTCATAACTTGATGAGTCTCATGAACTTTCACATAAAAATCATAAGCCTAATTTAGATCTATCACATTGAAAGCACTCTTTTCCCTATTCAACATCTACACTTCACCCCGAATAGTATGAATACTACAACACATCAACATAAACTTCCTTCTAGTTTGAGTTGCTCTACTATATTCTAACAATAACTCTTCCCCTATACCTCATAATGAAAATCATGGGATACTTACGACTCTTTCATCAAACTTATGTTAATCAACTCATCACCTCATTATATACCTAGTGGATACATAACTTCAGTTATAAGCCTCAATCAGCTATCACTCTCACTATCTCATCCTTTCCTTTATCATTTCTTCTTGGAAGCATGACAACAATTGTGTAAACGCGTAACACACGAGTTAAAAGAGAGTTTTCCATAGAGTTTAACTCTATCGCATGAATCAGAATATGAAAGAGGGGGAACTTTTACTAATGTCCTATAGCCTCATGCTTATGAAGTATGGTGCATAACACACCCATAAACAAGACTCTACTAGCTACGACTTCATAGACTCTCTAGGACACTTGAACTCTATGATCTGATACCAAGTAAAAATATCACGCCCTGGAAGGGTACCCTAGACGTAACCCGCACTCAGAGACTTGCTAGTTCCTAAGCAAACCACTTGGCCTCATTATATTCATTGAATCAATAAAATCAAGACAATTAGTAGAAGACTAAGGAAAGTAATAGGAACATCTCATCTAGTCTCAAAATAATAATATCAATAAATAAAAGGGCTAGTAGAAAGAACTAGCTCAACAAGTCTTAACATCAACATTCAAGTCTAGTCTATGAAGCCTCTATCACTATCAATGGTGCCAATGATAGACTCATGGCTACCTCAAAATAAAATAAAGCTAATCAAATCTAACTCTAAAAGTAAGATGAAAATAAATTTAATGATTCCTCCGAAGTAGGGGAGACTCACCAATCAGCTGAACATATTAGACCCTC
The DNA here is from genome assembly GCA_026153255.1 of Solanum medicagineum. NCBI lineage: Eukaryota > Viridiplantae > Streptophyta > Magnoliopsida > Solanales > Solanaceae > Solanum > Solanum medicagineum. The sequence goes on from JAPFFP010047718.1 coordinate 5,747, forward strand.
AACGATACACCTGTTGACGATCCCTAATCCATATATCTGTATCATGAAATGATGCTGCACCGAGTGGCGTTAGTACATGATATGTACGATATGTAAAATAGCTGAATGAAATAGAAACACGTAGAATAATATGGAACAACATCAACTCAAAAAGATAACTAATCAAACTGTCAAATGTCTATCTAAAGCAAGAATAAAGAGTAGACAATGACTCATCAACATTAATCAAGACTCATACCATTAACTTAACACCAGAGTACTATCAGTGGGTAACCTGTCTGGGAGTTTCTCTAATTGACAACCATCGCCCTTAAGCTGGTGATGGTACAACAAAGCAATGTTGTTGCCACATCCATCTAGTAGCTTGTCGGGGTAAAGAACGTCTCTATCGGTGGATCTATAATACCATCAAGTCCTCTTTTGGATCTAAGGATGCATCTGCTTTCACGGTTCAATCCTCTCCTATGTTGGCCACGTAGTTAATGAGTGCGAGTGGGACTCACTCTTGCTCATTTCAGTGCTCAATACTCCTCCAAGGATTTAACATGCTCATAAGCTATCAAACATCAACATTACTCATCATTTAGTCTCTTTGGGATAAAGAACATCAGCTTATCTCATCAACCATCAACTCAATGGATTTGGAACATTCTTTTAAGATTACGTTCAACCTCTTTAAGACTCTAAGGACATCAATCTTATCAACATCATAATCAACACATTCAATCAGGACTAGAACCATAACAACAAGCACATTTATATCATCAAGCCTCTAGACTCATCTCCTAAGTTTATTCTTGTATGTTTCAAAAGTTAACATATAGGGTTTATACACTATCTCATGAAAAGTATTCAATTTAAAAAAACAAGTTTATGATGATCATCAAAGTATGAAAATACATGTAAGTAATATAGTTTTCAAGAATTTAATCAAGATAATACTTCAAGAATCACGTATGAGGACTCATGGACTCTCAACTAATCTATGAAAATCTATGGGGTACATGGGAGAACAATCCCATGCTTTTAGTTTAGCCTTACATACCTGAAAAGTTGATATTACAATAAAAGTTTGATGAATACTATCTTTCTTGGAGAAAATCATCGATCACGATAGTTCCTTTAGAATGGAAGTGCTTGGAAAGACATTGTTTTTAAGGGCTTCTCCTTGATTCTTGAATTCTTGACTAAAATTTTTTGAGTTCTTGATAAAGAACCCTACATTCTTGAAAAAGAATAATCAACAAATTCTTTCTTGGGATTCTTGAATTCGTCTTCTTGAAACCCTGGGTTATGATTTAAGATTCTATAAGAGATTCATAAATAAATGAAGAAATTTGGGTTCGGTAGAATAAAATTTATGAAGAATAACTTACCTTGAGGATGAATCTTAAAAGCTAACCCTAAATTGATGACTTTCTTGATGATTAACTCTGATTAAGGCAAAACTAGATGCATTGAAAAGCTAATTCAAATATCTTCAATTTGATATATTATGGGTCACCTAGTTCATTGCATTTTAGGTAATATGATCATTTGAAGTTGACCTTTCTATCTACTCATATGAAAACTTAGTTGGTAGAAATTCTTTGGACTTGGCTTGATGTAAGAGATCCTTTATACTCATTTATTGAAATTAGGAGGAGTTGGAGAATGACCAAAAGGCCCTTCCCATGATAAGAAACAAAATTTCTCTCCATTAAACCATGTCCGCGTCGCGCCTAGGGCATCGTACATGTGTATTCTCGTGAATTTTCTCAAAACACATTCTTTTCAATTTATGTCAAAAAAAGTTTTTAAAAAATAAGTGTAAGTAAGCGTCCCTGGCATGTTGCGTCTGGGGCGAGCAACAACACTATTTTCATTTTAATTACGAAATTTTATTTTTCGACTCAGTTGCTCTAAAATCGGGTCAGACCATTTTACCACTCCATTTTTCGTGCTGATCGCAAATTCGGTCTCGAATGTTCATTGGAGCTTGGGAAGACATGTTATGCGCAGGATTCCATTCTATGGATATTTCGGTAATTTCACGTGTGTTACAATCTTTACCACAAGCAAAAAACCCTCACATTTAAATATGATCTCGAAAATACTTTTCAACGATTTGTTGTCCAAATGTGCACGATTAAAATACACATTGGCAACATAAAGTGTCTTTTGGAAATAATACTCTATAAAAGAATGGTAGTGATTCAATTTTCTTTGACAACCTTTACAGTGTCAATTTTTAATTCATAGAAGCAACCATTGCAGACACAAAAAACTTATTTTATGTCATTGAAATTTCTACTTATAACACAATAAGACATACTACTTAGTATTTTAAAATATTAACAATGAAATTTTATATTCTTGAAATTGTTTAGGTTTAATATTTTTGATGAAGTTTTATGTTCTTCAAGTCAGAATATTTATTCAAATAATATGTTTGATAGATTGGTGAAGTTTTTATAATCTTCAAACCAAGCACACATCCTTATTTACTTGGCAAAGTTTTTATAATCTTCAAAGTACCAAAGGAATAGAAAATCAAAAGATTTTAGTCTCCAAAAATCTAATTTCTCATGGAGTGGAAAATTACACAATTTTAGTCACAAAACCAAGAGTAGAAAATCACAATAGTTTTAATCTCTCAAAGATAAAATAATTTATGAATAGATCACAAATTTTCAAGTAGTACCTTATCACAGAAAGACACCCTTTTTGACTATGATGTAAACAACTATGAAGGATTTCATCTCCTAGGTGCAAAATATAAGATGAGCAGAAATCTTGATGCAATTGATCAAGTAGATTGTATTCCAACTCTTGCATCTTACACGTTATATTTTTACTCTCAACGTAAGACTTACTATTCGAGTTTCACATCCTCGAACTTCAACAAAAAAATATTTCTTTATTTTCTCAGTTAAGATTAGAGAAAATCATGTCCACTATTGGATCAAGTAAAAGAAAATCTTACTCATTGAATGACATGTATTTTTGTCATTTCACTTGAAAGACATAATGGGTTTAGAAATACAAAGCCATCAAAAATTATATTTGTTTTAAATTAAATGCCCAAAATGTTGAATAAAAGCTTTTGCAGTACAAAACTCTTGTAGAAACAAAATCGTAAACAAATCTTTTGTAGAACAAAACTTTGTAAAAACAATAATCGAAAAGTTTCTAACAACTTTTCAAAACCAGAAACTAAAACTAGTAATGAAACAAAATTTATAAAGAAAATCAAAAAATAAAATTGACGAGAAGAAATTCGAGCCCATTGAATACACAGAGTATCCTTAAAGAAAATTATTCCCCTCAAGTACCCGAGGTTAATGGAGTATATCCTCTTAGGATGGAACGATTTTACTCACCAGTGTATCGGTACCTAAAACCACGGTCTAAACAAGCCACTCAACAACAATAAAGCACAATAAAATTTGTTTGTGTAGAAGAAGAAGAAGTTAGAAAAACTCATTTAGAAATGATAGGAAAATTCTCTATATAGAGAGAACAAAATGTGTTTAATGTGCCTTATTGGAAAGGTCACACCCACTTGGGAAGGTCACAACCTTTTTAGAAAAGTTATACCTCTTCACTTGTCATTCACACAGTTACCCCCAACGCCCTATCCGCCACCCTACCCCCCAAAAAATGGATTGGCCTGAATCCCTTGAAAGTTTGAATCCTCAGGAATCAACACTTCATGTGTTAGGTGCAACATCTCAGGATAATCGTGAGGTTCTTGTACAAGTTGATCGATGGAGTCTTGATGAGAAACATTGTTTGAAAATGCTTTTCCTAGGTACAAAAATCTAGGTCTCAAATTTGTTTTTGAATTTGTTGCTTCAAAATTCCCCCATTATTCCCTGAAGGAAATAAAAAATCAAAACATCACCCTCTTCAAAGACGTTGACATGAAAATTTCTACAAACAATTACGACAGTGTTGTTGTTGCTGATGATGATCATCAATAGCATCACCAAGTGAAGAGGAAGATAAATTATTACTCAATGGTGTGCCGTCTTAAGTCAAAAATAGTCATTCACGTCACTGTCAAAGGGGAATTCCATGGACTGAAGGAGAACACCAGTAATTAAACAGAATTTTCTCTTTTTTATCTTGTTTTTGAAGTTAAGACTATTTTTCACATACACAACTACTTCAAAAACTTTTTTATGTTTTCATAGCATATTTTCATTTTTCTTTTATATGTTAGATTTAATTTGTTTTTAAGTTTTGCGTTTCGTTGTTTTAATTTTTGCATAATGCAGTTTTAATTCATTTTGAGTTCTTTTATTACTCACTCCTTCCTCGACACACACACACTTCACCTTTTCACTTTTGTTCTTAATAAAATTGATAATATATATATATATATATATATACATATATATATATATATATATATATATATATATATATATATATTAAACAAAAAAAATTTTCCAAAAAAAATTTTTTTTTTTTTGGTTGTGCTTTTT
>JAPFFP010047719.1:0-10217 GCA_026153255.1 Solanum medicagineum
AGCCAAAATCACTAAAAGGCCTCATTTTCAAGTTGAAAGAAAAACTGATTTATTAGAATTAATTCACACTGATATTTGTGAACTTAGTGAAATTTTAACTCGTCGAGGAAATAGATATTTTATCACTTTTACTGATGAATTTTCTAAGCTTACATATGTTTCCTTAATGAAAAATAAAAGTGATGCTTTTGAATATTTTAAAATCTATCTCCATGAAGTTGAAAATCATTTTGGAAGAAAAATAAAAAGAATAAGAAGTGATAGAGGTCGTGAATATGAGTCAAATGAGCTTATTCTTTTGTTAGATCATTGGGCATGATTCATGAAACTACTCCTCCTTATTCGCCTGAATTTAATGGTGTAGCGGAAAGAAAAAATAAAACTTTGGTTGAGTTAACTAATGCCATGCTTATTGAGTCAAGTGTACCTTTAAATTTTTGGGGTGAAGCTATTTTGACTACTTGTATGTGTTAAACTGCGTGCCTCATAAAAAGTCTAAACTAACACTTTTTGAATTGTGGAAAGGACACAAGCCAAGTTTGGGATATTTAAGAGTTTGGCATTTTCTAGCCTTTGTGAGGCTAATGGATCCCAAGATTACAAAGTTAGATAAGAAAGTTACTACTTGTGCTTTTCTTGGATATGCTTCAAATAGTACAACCTGCAGATTTTTTAATCTTGAAGATAATATTGTGATAGAATCAAGTGATGCTATTTTTCATAAAAATAAATTTCCTTTTGATTCTTAAAATAGTGGGGGTCAAAGGACTGAACAAAATATTTTGTCACTACCTAGTTTTTCTACTTCTGATTTATAATAAAAGTATTGATGATGATTTTGAGTTAAGAAGAAGTAAAAGAGTTAGAGTAGAAAAAGATTTTGGTCCTGATTTTTATGTCTTTAATATTGGAGATGACCCACTCACTTTAAAAGAAGCTTTATCTTTACATGATGCAATTTTCTGGTAAGAGGCTATAAATGATGAAATGGAATCACTGATTTCTAATAAAACTTGGAAGTTAGTTAATTTACCACTGAGCTGTAAAACAATTGGTTGCAAATGAGTCTTATGAAAAAAGCTAAAACCGGATGGATCTATTGATAAATATAAGGCTAGACTAGTTGCAAAAGGTTTTAAGCAACTTGAAGGCATAGAGTTTTTTGAAATTTTTTCTTCAGTAATGAGAATTACACCCATTAGACTTTTAATTGCTGTGGCTGCAATTTTTGATTTACAAATTTATCAAATGGATGTAAAAATTATTTTTTTAAAATGGAGACCTAAATGAAGAGATTTATATGGAACAGCCTGAAAGTTTTGTTGAAGCAGGTCAAGAAAGCAATGTATGTAAACTTTCTAAATCTTTGTATGACTTGAAATAGGCACCGAAACAATGACATGAAAAGTTTGATTTCCGCATGATTGAAAATGGGTTTAAAACAAATGAGTGTGATAAGTGCATATATTATAAGTTTTGGAATAATTCACCTGTTCTTATTTACCTATATGTTGATGATTTATTGATCTTTGGCTTTAATAAGAATGTTATTGATGAAGCAAAATATATTCTTAAAGGGGCTTTTTGGACCATTTGATAAGTTTTGTTATCTAGCTTAGGGGTAATTTTAGATGAGTAAATTAGTTAATGGGGTAAAGTGATAATTTAATTAAAATCCTACCCCATTTATTCAATATTATTTGACCTAAAAAAAAGAGAAGCAAAGAAAGGTTTTGGTAGTCACACCAAGCCAGTTCGGATTGGGTGGTGTTCTTATGATGCCGAATTGACAGAAGAATTCAACAGGTGAGAGTTTTAAACTGATGTTGATGAAATTGAACATTCTACTTATATGGCTAATGTGTATAATCTATTTAGTATTTTTATAATTGTTGAATGTAAATTTGAGTTGCAGAAAGAGAATTTTATGTTGCTGCAATATTGATTCTAGAAAACATGGGTTAGTGACAATCAAAATGATAATAATTAAACATGGGTTACTTATAGTTAATTATTGTTCTAGAAAACCCGAGGTAGTGATAATTAGTGAGACTTTCTATGTTGCTGCAATTTGATTTCATGGCTGTCAAGTATGATTTCAGTCTTAATTATTATCATTATATTATCATATTTTATGTATAAAGGGATAATGGAGTACGTGTCTAGAGAATTGCTTAGTTTGCTGGAGTAATGAACATGTGGAGGAACATTTTTTTCAGTTTCTTTATAAATTGCACTTTTCCAGTAAACAATCTAGTGTAAAGTCCAACCATAAACATATATGCATATTACTAATTGTATAGCTTTATGGATGCCTGTAGTTGCACATATTAAAGTGCTTTGGTCTTAATCTCCAGGCTTGGAATTTAATAACTAAATTATAGATTTTGGATGAGGTTTAGGTATTGGCTAGACATATAGTATTACGAATGTCTACGAACTCGTGTTCTTATGAATATTATATTTTGATAGATTCGAAAGGTTCTGAGACATTGAGGAAGGGAAGGTAGTGGTGAACTAGCTTGGCTTTGATTCTTTGGTTTGAGGTAAGTTATGGTTTGTTTTATCTAATAGAGAGACTCTTAATAGCAATTGATAATTATTGAGTAAGCTGTGATATTTTCTATGCACTTAATTGTTGAGGTTTGGTTGACTGATATATTGTTGTGATTGATCTGCAATCCAAAGACCATGAAACCCATAATCTTGAACTTGATCTCTCAAAGTGATGCCTTAAATAAAGAAGGCTAGATGAAACATTGGTAATGAAGTGAGAAGTATGGATCGGGTGTCACGTTCCGACAAGACATTATAGGATCGGGTGTCATATCCAACACATATAGGATCGGATGTCACGTCTGACACATATATATTATTATATTATAGAATCGGGTGTCACGTCCGACACATATATATTATATATTATGGATCGGGTGTTACGTCCGACATATATATTATTATATTATAGGATCGGGTGTCACATTCGACACATATATATTATACGTTATAGATAGGGTGTCATGTTTCGACAGGATATTATAGGATCAAATGTCACATCCGACACACACACACACACACACATATTGGATCGGGTGCCACGTTCCGGCACGATAATAATAAAGAAAAACATGTTAAAATAATTTAATATACTCAATTCAAAGAACCTATCTCCCAAAAGAAATGTGACGTGGAGGCCTGAGTCCTCATGTGTATTATTGATATCCTTGATTGGTTGTGTACTTGTTCTTGCTGTTGCTACCTGTTAAGTGTTGTGGTTGATTTTCTGCTATTACTTTATCCATATTGATTTCTATTTTGAGTCGGCGGATGATACCTACTCTGTACATATTGTACGTACTGACCCATATTTGTATTTTTCTTGTTTTTGTTTTGGTGGAGTGCAGTGAGTGTTCTATCGACTTCCACTCACCCTTAGCTTTAGCCAATCTTCAGCACATCAAGTTCCAGGGTGTGCTATTTCTCTAGATCGCGTTGGATCCTATTAGTCTTGTTATGGTGTCATTAGCTTTCGGGCGTAAACCACTTGTTCATTCATTTTGGTGTTGATATTCCTAGACTTGGTATTTTGAGATTAGTGTCCTTGATATGATGATTTTCAGGTTTGGGGAGCGTTATGTAATAGGCTTAGTGGATTTTGTTATTTCTTGTTTTTATAAACTTGAAGTTTCATATTTCATAAGTTGAACTGCTAATATAGATTGGGATTTGTATCTTGGTTCGCCCACTTAGGAGGTTAGGTGTGAGTGCCACTCACGACCTACTTTGGGTTGTGACAGCATCTCTCTGAGCCGCTGTCCATTTAGGAGGCATGTTCTGCAAACGTGTAACACACTAATTAGAATAAAGTTTTCATAGAGTTACACTTTATAGCACGAACTCATATCATAGAAGAAGGGTAACACTTCCTAATGTCTTATAACCTCCTGCTTATGAAGTGTGGTGCACAACACACCCATAAATAAGTCCCTACTAGACACGACTTAATAGACTCCCTTGGACACTTGAACTCTGTGCTGCCACACCAAGTTTTTCATGCCCCTGGAGGGTTCCCAGGACAGAACAGGCACTCAAAGACCATTGCTAGTCCCCGAGTGAACCACTTGGTCTCATTGTCACATCTTACTCAACAGCGGAAGAATACTCTATGATAGCATTAAAGAAAAGACAGAAAATATTATAATCAGTTTCTCAAAATAGTTCAAGTCTGAACAGGAAAACACTCAAGAATACTTCACTCAAAGTCTATGAAGCCTCTACTCTAAACATCTAGAAGGTACCATGACAAGCCATGGCTACCACAAATTCAAGGAACTAACTTAAAATGTAAAGGAGAAAGCGAAGGGTATCCTTCGAATAAAGGGGAGGGCTTACCACTGTCTGGACTTAGGGTGCTGAACCTCAACAGTGCGTTTGGTGAAGTCCTCTATCTGTTGAATTTTCATTATGAAACGATACAGTACCAAAGGGCATAAGTATGCGGAATATACTATATGTAAACGGGCTAAAGTAAACAGATAAAGCTCAAACCAATCAACAACTCAGCTCAAAGCTCAACTCTTCATCTCATAGCTCAACTCAAATAAATCATGCAAGTTTTAGGTTTGAAATCATGCTTTAGAAATAGACTTAGTGTTTAAATACAACTCAGTTCAAAAATCATGATATGTTGAACTCAAGTATTGCTTGGAAGTTTCTCTAATCGACATAACTCAAATCACTATGAGTTTTTGGTGATGTACAACAAATATGGCATCGTTGTCTCACCCATCCTTAACTTGCCATGGAAAAGGATGTGTCAACCTCTACCTCTCTCTCGAATCCTAAGAGAGTGTCCCTCCATGAGGACTGAGCTACTAGAATTATCCTGTGCGACCATCCTACGCTGATAACGTAGTTCTGGGGTGACTCTCTTCACCCAACCTGGTGCTTAATACTCCTTCCAAGACTAAATCATGCTCATAGAAATTAGCTCAACTCATCTCTTCAACTCATCTCAGATAAGTCAACTCAGTTGTTAGTAGCTCAATAACTCAAGACCATCGTTTATGCAATGCAACTCAAGACTCTAATCCACATCATACAAGACTCCTATAAAATACGGTCAAGTGACATCACATTAGCAGGCTCAGCAAAAATGACATGATAGATACTCATTACGTGCACACATATAGCAATAAAACATACATGAAGTAAGTAAACGTACTTCTCAGGATCGTATTACTAAGTTTGAAAGATTGGGTTCACAATTTCAATTAATCAGTAAGCAAGAAAAATGCTAAGTTTAGGGTTCATGTATCAATTAGGTGAAATACATTCATAACTTAAGGTAACAATGATGCAACTCATAACTTGACTCAAATACATCCAAGAAACTCAATTTTGTACAATAATTCAAGATTTACGAATCATAAGTTTTAGAAAATGCAATTAATACTCAAAATCTCGACTCAAGTTGATGACAAGGCGTGTGGATGAACAAGTCCAACACTTTAGATAGCCTTACATACCTGGTATAGAGTTTGATAATCAATTCCTCAAGAAATTAGCCTCAATCGTTTGAACCTAGCTCTTTCTCCTCTTCTTCGCTTAAAGTTTTTACGGAATTTTTGCGAAAGGGGCTTTAGAATAGGTTTTTGAAACTTTTTTAGGCCAAAAATGACTTGTATTGTTTGTGGGTTAACTGTAGGAGGGGGCGGGGAAAGTCTAGAATGCCCCTCAAGAGTTTTAAAATTTTTAACTTCGTTGGAACAGGTGGGGGAAACAGGTCCGCCACACAGACTCGTCGCGCACCTGTGTATTTTCGAAAATCCAACCCCCCTCAAAAAATTAAAAAAATTATAAATGTGGGTCCACGACTAGGGCGTGTCGTGGCCCCATCGCGTACCCTTACTGTCTCAATTTTCAAATCGATATGCATAAAATAATAGCAGGGAATCAATCATAACACTTAATAGGTAGCAACAGCAAGAAAAAGTGCACAACCGATCAATGATATCAATGATACATATGAGGACTCAGGCCTGCACATCACACTTCTTTTGGGAGATAGGTCCTTTGAAATTAAGTATATTAAATTATTTTAACATGTTGCCCTTTATTATTATCGTGTCGGAACGTGATACCCTATCCAATATATTTACGTGTGTGTGTGTGTGTATGTTAGAACTTGACACACGATCCTATAATATATATGTAGCGGGACGTGACACCCAATATTATAATATATATATATATGTTGGTAACAACAGCAAGAAAAAGTGCACAACCGATCAATGATATCAATGATACATATGAGGACTCAGGCCTCCACATCACACTTCTTTTGGGAGATAGGTCCTTTGAAATTAAGTATATTAAATTATTTTAACATATTGCCCTTTATTATTATCGTGTCGGAACGTGACACCCTATCCAATATATATACATGTGTGTGTGTGTGTGTGTATGTTAGAACTTGACACCCGATCCTATAATATATATGTAGCGGGACGTGACACCCGATATTATAATATATATACCACCCAGTTCCTTTGACTCGCAGTCACGAAGTGCCTCAAATACTCTTCCAACAAGTGGTTTATCCTCTCGGTTTGCCCATCAGTTTGCGGATGATTCATCGTAGAGAACTTCAAGTCAGTCCCCATCATATTGAACAACGCTGTCCAAAACCGGCCCGTGAACCTTGTATCCCTATCACTGATGATATCCCCCGGCACACCGAATAATTTGACCACATTCTTGAAGAATAAGTCCGCAGCAACTTCCGAAGAACACACCACTGGAGCGGCAATGAAAATAGCATACTTTGAGAACCTGTCGACCACCACCATTACCGACGCCATGCCATTCACTTTAGGAAACCCGCCAATGAAGTCCATAGAAACGGACATCCATGGTCTTTCTGGAATAGGAAGGGGCTGCAACAATCCCGCTTCCTTCTTTCGTTCAGTCTTGTCCAGCTGACAAACTAAACAACTCTTGACATACGCCTCTATGTCACCCTCCATCTTTGGCCAGAAGTACACCCTTGATAACAAGGCAAGCATCCGCTCAACACCCGGATGTCCCGCCCATGTAGTGTCATGCGCCTCCTTCATGAGCTCCTTGCGCAAGCCACCACCTTGAGGTACCACGATCCTCCCCCCCTTAAAATGGAGTAGATCGTCCTCGATCCAATACCGCCTCACAGTCCCTTCTCGAACTTGATTCATCCATGTCTGGTACAATGAATCATTGGCAGCACACAATCTGATTTTCTCTGCAAAACCAGATTCTAAACGTGAGATAGAATAAATCGTAGCAAATACCTCTTTTCTACTCAAGGCATCGGCAACTTGGTTGTGTCTTCCCGGCTTATGCTCCCACATGAAGTCATATTCTGCCAAGAACTCTTGCCACCGTGCTTGCTTTGGGCTCAGCTTCCGTTGCGTTTTGAAATAAGTATTGGCAACGTTGTCCGTCCTCACCACGAACTTTGTCCCAAGCAAATACACCCGCCAAGTTTGCAAACAGTGCACCACTGCCACCATTTCCTTCTCGTGAGTAGAATACCTTTGCTCCGCATCATTCAGCTTCCTACTTTCAAAAGCAACAGGATGGCCTTCTTGTACCAACACACCACCCACAGCTTTGTCAGAAGCATCCGTGTGGACTTCAAATGGCAACTCAAAGTCCGGCAACTTTAGGATAGGCTCCGATGCAATGGCCCCCTTCAACAGGTTAAATGCCTCCTCGCATTTATCAGACCAATTCCATGCCTTGTCCTTCTTCAACAAGTCAGTCAACGCGGCTGCCTTTGTTGAATATCCAGCTATAAACTTGCGATAGTAATTTGCTAACCCAAGAAAAGACCGCAACTCTTTGACATTCTGAGGGGCATGCCAATCCACAATGGCTTGCACCTTCTTTGGGTCCATCCTCACTTGGTGCTTGCTAACCAAGTGCCCAAGGAATTTAATCTCTTCTTGTGCAAATTCACACTTCTCCATCTTCACATAGAGTTTGTACTGCCTCAACCTAGACAATACTGTTCGCAAGTGTTCAAGATGTTCCTCCAACGAGCAGGAATAAATAACAATGTCATCTAAGTATACAACCACAAAGTCATCAAGATACTCAAACAACACGTCATTCATTAAATTGCAGAAAGTAGCCGGGGCATTAGTCAACCCAAACGGCATTACAAGGAATTCATATGATCCATATCTAGTTACACACGTAGTCTTAGGCTCATCACCTTCGGCTATCCTAACCTGCCAATAGCCCGACCTAAGATCTAGCTTAGTAAACCAACTTGCCTTGGACAATCTGTCCATGAGGTCTTGTACCAGCGGCACAGGATACTTGTTCTTCACTGTCACTTTGTTCAGGGCCCTATAGTCAACGCACATCCTCATCGACCCGTCTTGCTTCTTCTGGAACAAAACTGGAGCACCATATGGAGCCTTCGAAGGCTGAATCAACCCTGCTTCCAGCAGCTCATTCAATTGCTTCCGAAGTTCCATCAACTCCTTAGGCGCCATTCGATAAGGAGCTTGAGCAGGTGCCACTGATCCGGGCAACAACTCAATCCTGTGATCAATGTCCCTTCTTGGTGGCAGCGTCTTTGGGAGTTCAGGGGGCATCACATCTTTGAACTCTCCCAACAGCCTTGCCACACAGTCCGGTACCTCAACCTGCACATCAGGCTTTACCTCAACTAAGGCAGCAAGAAAAGTCTCGTTACCTTTCTTCAGGCCCTTCTCCACTGAGATGGCCGATATGGTTGAACTCTTGTACTTCTTCAAGCTTTCTGCCTCGCCATATGGATGTGTAGCTTCAATAAAGCCTACCATCCCTTCCCGCATCGACATCACACCATCAAGGTGCGGCATTGGAACAAAACAATTTTTCCTCAAGAAATCGATTCCCAAAATCATATCGAAATCCCCCAGAGGAATCACCATCAAACTATGCTTCCCAGCCCACGGACCAGCAACGACCTGCACGTCATACGCCATCCCCTCAATCAGTTGGGCTGCTTGATTCACAGTTTTCATGTAATTCGGACTCTTAGTCAGTTTGAGTCCAAGTTTCGCAACAAGCTTAACATCGACAAACGTATGAGTAGCCCCAGTATCCACCATGGCTACCACCTCATTCCCAGCAATTTTCATCTTAATATGCAACAGTGATGCATGCGGACTTGTTGACGAGTCCCCAATGGCATGTACTAATGAAATCTGATTGTTCAAGAGTAATCCAAGGGGATTTGCCAACGCAGCGACAACGGCACCATCCTCGTTGTCCTTTTTGTCCCCCACAAGCATAGCATTCACCCTTTCACGGTTCGGGCAGTTCCTAGCAAAGTGCGGTCCCCCACAGGTAAAACAGCCTTGGTCCTTTGCTAGAGTCTTCCTCTTTGAGCCTCCAGCGTCACCCACTGCCTTGCCTTTGTTTCCGCCATCTTTTCGCTCCTCCCTCTTCCCTTCCCGCTTCTTCTCTGCCTTCCTATTAGGCTTTGAAGAATTGGAAATTTCAGAAGGACCCCTAACTGAACGAAAATCCACCAATGAATCTGCCGCCGCAATCGCACTCGGGAGGTCTTTCACGTTCTGCCTCCTAAGTTCGTTTTGCGCCCATGCTTGCATACCCGAAATGAAGTTATGGAGTTTGTCCTCATCGGACATATTCTGTATGTCCAGCATTAAGGAAGTGAATTCCTTAATGTAATCACGCACTGAACCCGTTTGCCTCAAACGTTTCAACCGGTCCCTAGCAATCCATGAGGCATTGCTAGGCAGGAATTGATCTCGCATCTCTTTCTTCAGTTTTGCCCAAGAATCGATCCGGGGCCTCCCAGCACTCTCATCATCCGCATCCCGAGTCTGCCACCAAAGTTTGGCGTCACCAGACAAGTACATCGTTGTGATGTTTAACTTGTCACCCTCAGCGATACGGGCAGTGGTAAAGTACTGCTCCATATCCCAAAGAAAGTTTTCCAATTCCTTTGCAGACCTTGAACCCGTTAAAGCCTTGGGTTCTGGGATTTTCACTTTGGAACCTGCCACCTCGTTGCGATCCGGAGATCCTGCCACAACCTTACGCAGCACCACTAGTTCCGAAGTCAGATCTTCATTCTCCTTCCTCAGATCCTCGATCTGGAGAAGTGCCTCATCGCGAAAATCTTCAAATCCCTTTAGAGTCACCGCTGTACT
>JAPFFP010047720.1:0-10217 GCA_026153255.1 Solanum medicagineum
TTCTTCATGGTCTATGTCGTGCTTTAGAAGAAATATAGGGATTTCCCCTCTAACGAATGTTCTTTGCTCTTTTAGTTGATCATGGCGCTTGAAGGAGGAAGGTGAAAGAAGGTAAGTAGAAGGTTTTGATTTTGATGGATCAAAGTTTCACTATTTTTTCTCTATTCTTTTGGTTAACGGTGGGGCTTCTTGTGCTCCCAAGTGGTTATGTGGATCTTTGGTGTCTATTCTCTTGGTTGGGTATATTGTTGCTAGAAAGTTCCTACATGTTGATCCAGGTTTGTGTTGCATTAGGTCTTGCTTTTGTGGCTTGTTGGATTTGATATGGTGGATTGTGATGTAGTACTTGGGATGGACTAGTTGCATGCATGTTGTGTCTCCATGGATGGTGGGACCCGTAGAGTTAGAATCTGACTCCCTAACGAACCCGCCTTTGAGCGAGAGGTTGTCAAGTGGTAGTAAGGGGAGGTAGGTCCATTCTTGACTTGAGGTGTAATTAGTCTCTAAGGGGTTGCATTTTTTTCATCTTGTGATAATTGGAGGTGCTGAACCTAAGTTGTTTTGTCTATAGCATTGTTGGTGGCGGTGGATGAGGCTTTGAATGTGCTTTCCAATACTTAAATTTTGGGGTAGTGTCCTTTGGTTTGACTAGTACACCAGTTATGCCTATAATTCACATGAGTAAGATCTCTAGTCCTTACCTTAATAGGTTTAGGGTTGTTTTGGTGATGATAATGTGGTTCGCTCCTTAATGCGGTACTGCATGTGAATCATTTGAGGGTAGTATTACGAGTTCAAGGAAGAAGGTTGGATGCTAAGTAGGTGAGATGGGAATTTTGGTAGTAAGAGGTTGCCTTCCTAGGTTGTGTGGTGCTGGGTGATGGTATTAAGGTGGACTTTAGTAAGACGAAGGTGATTAGGAATAGCCTAGACCTTTGAATTCACCGGATATTAGAAGCCTCTTAGGTTAGTGGGAATTGTCAGGGATTGTGAGTAGATTCTCTTCTATTGTTGCTCCTATGACTTAGTTGACCCTAGGTAAGGCCATGTTGTGACCGATGTTTTGATAGGGTGATTTGATAGGTCCGGGAGTTGTTATTTCTTGCGTTATCCCTTGGTTCTTGTAGGATTCATGTGTATATGGGTTTCATTCATAGGTTCCTTACACCCATGAAGCCCAATCTTTCTTTTTATGAAAATTGCATGATTTCAAGATGTATTTCTTATGGGTATCTATTATTATGAAATATGAGCATGAAATATTTTGGGGATTGTCTAATATTGTTGATTATGCATAAATATCTATTCTGAGCTTATATTATGAAGTGATCTTTGTCTATTGAGACTATACATGATTCAAGCTATGAAATCTATGGACTATTGTGAAGTTTTGATATGATTTACAAGTTACCTATGATGGGGTTTTACCATGCTGTTGGTGAGCTGATTTACATGATTTTAAGATGCATTGATTTCATTATTTCCTGATCAATACTCTTGCATTTTGCATGATTTTAACATGTCCTCATATGTGCCCATCAAGTGTTTGATAAAATGTCAAGTTAAGAATTCTCAAGATATGTGCATGTTTTACAAGTCAAGTGACTTCATGATTAATATAGGCTATCAAGTATGTTTTGAATTCATGAAACTATCTATGATTATCCAAGTATGAAGTTAAGTCATTTTCAAAAAATTATTTTCAAGAAAACCTACATGGATTTTTACTTATTTTAATTCGGGATTTGAATATTATAATTCCTAAAATTCTATTGATGCATAGGTAGTGTTTATTTGATGATTTTAATGTGACTTAACCGTTATATGGGGATTTACTTTGGGTTTATGAAGCTATAAGTGTGCATGTTCCCTTTTTGAATGATTTATGCATGAGAGATTATACTATGAATTTAAATATGGAATTATTTATGTTTTCACTTCAACTTCATAATATAAATGTTGATTTTAAATGGAGTCTTAATTACCTATGTCATTTTCTCATTGTTCATAGTATATGCGTTCATATACAGGGATTATTTATGTTATGGATAAGCCCAATTTCATTTTATGGTATGATTTTGATAAAAGGTTAGTTATGCCAATATTGTGATCACATATATGTCTTTGAATTTGGCTCTTTAAGCATTTTGGGTACTTGCACCATTTTGTATATTAATGGCTCATTCCTATGCATGAGTATTATGACTATGAAATTATAATTTTGGAATTTGAGCCTAAGTATGAATTATTATGAATGATGTTTGCTTTTAAGCCCAATTGTGCATTGAAATGATTTGGAAAATGACTATTGCCTCTTTGAGAGTATATACATGCATATTATAAGTATTCTTGTGGGACGACGACTTAGCTTGTTTCGATGAGGGTCTTGGGGTAGTTTGGGCTACTTGCATAGCATGTTTCTAATGAGTGTAGAACCCGTAAGGTTGTAATATAATTGGTAAGGATAGACGATCTATTTGGTCAGTTACTATAGGTTAGTCGTTTCTTTAAGATTGATCTTTGGATCGGGTTTTGTCTCCAAGAGAGGGTGAAGATAGGTGATATCCCTAGGTGTCTTTTCGGATTAAGAGTGAGCATTTTATGAGTGTTTGTGGTGATGTTTGATTGATTTATGCATTGGCTATGTCTATGGACTTCATGAATAGGGTCTTAAAATCCTATCTTGATATGTTTGTGGTGGTGTCTAGTGATGAGGTATCGATTTATTTAGAGCTTGTGAATTATTTGGGGGTAGTTTTGCGAGCTTTGGAGGATTAGAGGTTGTTTGCTAAATATGATAAGTGGGCATTATGAGTAGCAAGAAGATGGTTAGAGCCCTTTAAGGAATGTGGTCCGAACATGCATTAGCTTTCCCGGTTAGGATAGTATTGTGATTGATGCCCTAAGTAGCCTAGCATGTGTTGACGATGGTGGCAAAGTGGTGACTTAAGTGGTCCATTGGTTGGCTAGATTGAGGGATTAGGTTGGAGGAAGTTGAGCATGGTAATATAGAGTTCTTGATGGCTCCAAATAATCGTTGGTTAGGGAGATTAAGATTAAGCAAGGCCTCGATTTCGCCCTATTAGAATTGGAAGTTTTGGGTAAGGGAATGATAGAGTGTAGGTTGACTCCCAAGGGGGAGATGATGGCTATGGTACCAAGTGGGTTAGGTGTATTTAAGATTGACAATTGAGTTAAGGATTTTGAGTCCTTATAGAATGTAGTGGGAGGTTGATAAGGTTGCATTAGTTTGGGAATTGCCTATGGATGTAGATATGGTTCGTCTGGTTCTTCATGCTTCTAGGTGGATGTGATGTGTTGGTCACTTTACTGTTATAAAACTCTTTTGAGGCTGTGGGTTTTAAGGAGGGTAAGTTGGCCTAAGAGAAGGTCCCGGTGGGGGTGTTGGATGGATGAGTGGAGAAGTTGATTGATAATGATGCAGTGTTCTTCAAGACCCTTTGGGAAGAGTAATCTATTCGTATATGTCTCTCGGGGAGCTGGAGCGGGCATGGAGGAACAATATCCGTAACTCTTTCATTCTATTCAAGCTCATGATAACACGTCAAGTCCTTTTTATGATTTCAAGTCTTGTATTTTAGCCTCTATGTCATTCATATGCATTCATGTTTAAGTTGGCAAGTTTAAGATGATTTTATGCATTCATGTTTAAGTTGGCTAGTTTAAGATGATTTTACAATTATGCTGAGATTTTAAAAATGGTGTTTCAAAAGTAATGTTGCATTCATGTTGGGCTAATTTGTTTATGATTACTTTTTTCATGTACGTTTCTTTTATATTCGGGGACGAATGTTCCCAAGGGGGAGATATTGAAACGACCCCAAAAAGTGCCCGAAAATTTGCCTCAGAAGTGCCCGGAATCGTAATTTCCATATATCTAAAAATCCATTTGTAATTTTGAAAATCCGACTTCATATTCTTGATTAGGGGTCTAATTGACTGGGAGATGGATCTAACCCGAATTTTAAAGCAACCGTATCAAAATCCAAAAATCGCAAAGAACGCTATTTAGGAGGGTCAACTTTGAAAATGCATATCTCTTAGCACACAAAAAGCTAGGTAGCCTACAACCTACCAACTTAAATCCCTTTGAATTATCTTTCCAACGCAATCATTTCACTTCATTCCGAGTTCGGGTGAAGCATTTGTGCCCATTTTCTTAAAACTCATTCGTGCAGAAAAAGCAGATTTCCAGTGAGCATCCGCATCACCTCCGCGACGTGGAACAGTGTTATTTTGGCCCTATTTATTTTATTTCGTCCAAGACTTTCAAGTCTTGGGCCCAAGGGTTCCTATATCTGTTTTTACCTATACTTAGCCTTATTTTACCCTCATATCATCCTCAATATTCCCCAATATCCTCTCAAACACCTAGACTCATATTCCACCCTAAATTCAAGTCCAAAACTCAAGACCAATCTTAAGGATTTCACCAAGGATCTCATTCAAGCTTCAAGTCTCCATCTCCAATCTTCTTCAAGGGTTCTCCAAAGTCAAGGTATGTGGTGGAGAACCATTGGGTCCTTCTACCCATGGTGCCTAAACCTTCTTTTACTTAATATTGCATGATTTAAAGTTGATTTTACATGTGGGTCTTGTATATTGAGAAATTTACTGCACAATGATTTTAGTTCATGAAAGTATGGTTATTTTAGCATGTTTTGAGCTTCAAATCTTGGATCTAATATGGGATTTGATGAGAGGTTTTGATATGAATGTCTTTGGGGTGCTGCAAGGTGTTGATTAAAGGTTTTACCACTGGTTTTCTTGCATGATTTCATTTCTAAATTGCATGCTCTTTTACCCCCATTACACACCCCCAAGGTGTTTGATAAAATGCCCGGTTATGGTTTCTTGAGGAATTGAAGGTCCAAAGCATGAGATATGATATGAATGACGTTGTGATGATAAAATGAGATTATCCACATGATTACTCCTACATGAGGTATTGCCTTACAGCTTATGATGAATCCTATATATAGTGTTGCATAATCAACCTAGAATGATGGTTAGTACTTATCTCCACAAGGGTGACAGGGTGGCATGGCATCATCATCAACCTAGATGAGGGTTTGTACTCCTCAACCTAGAATGAGGGTTAATACTCATCTCCACCTAGGTGATTGGATGGCAACATCACCAACATACCGAGGAGTTTGTACCTTGGAAAGCTAGCTTGGTCTCTTCTACACATATGATATTCTATATGAGCATGGGTTACTTAAGCATGTTTTACTTATGCATTGATCATACATCTCATATTGCTATATTATGCCTATTACCTATCGTTATATATTTTGAATTATGATACTTATCTTTTGTTGCATTGCATCTCACATGCTTAGTACATTCAAACGTACTAATGCATACTCTTGCCTACATGATATCACCATGTAGAGACCGGAGCTCCTATTGATTCATCTTAAGGCTAGATGGATTGCTCAAGTTATCCTTTGGTGAGTCCTCCATTCTAGGGACAAGTACTATTCTCTCACATTATGTATGAAGATTCCCTTTACTTTATCGTATACTTATGACTATGAGGGTGAGCCCATTTGTATGACTTGGCCCCCACCATTATCTATGTAGTGGAGGGGTTGTTGGACAAAGCTCTGTGTTTATACTATGAGTTGATTCTATTATCTCTACTCTATGGTATGAAAAGTTCTCCCTTATCCCCTTTTTGCCCTTATTTTCATTCTTCAAATGTCATTTAATTGTTTCTGCGACCAAGGATGTGTAGTGATATGCTATGAGGCTTGTTTGGGGTTCCTTCGTGTTCCCCATTCTTTAGTCATGTCTAGGCCCTAGGCTTGGTTCATGACAGAACGCACTTGGTTTCATCTCATTCCGAGGTCGGATGAGGGAGTTATGACCGTTTTCGTGAGACCCTCCTGTGCAGTGATGTCACACAGACAGTTTTACGGGTAGTGTTGCCTTGGATGGGCCATTTGGATGTATTAGGCCTAGAAAAGGCAATTTTGGCCTAAATAATGGGAAGCCCTTTAAGTTAGCTTCGCAATGCACTTTGTTTCACCTCATTCCGATGTCGGATGAAGGAGTTTTGATTGTTTTCGTGAGACCCTTTTGTGCAGTGGTGTCAAACGGACAGCTTGACAACTAGTGAGGTGTGTGACGGGCCATTAGGATGGATTGGGGGTGGAAAAGTCCATTTTTACCCTAAGGAATGTGACATGGCCAGTGGCATAGCCCGTGTGGCTAGCCATTGATCGTGTGGAGGGTCGTGGGGGTGTGCAAGAGGGGCAAGGTTGGCATGTGGGGAGATTTTGGCTAAAGGAGGTGCCACGGTCACCCTTGACTGGCAGTGTGAGGGCTGACAGCTCGTGGGGCTGGGGCATGAAGTGACATGGACGCATTTTCTTGTCCAAGTGTAGTGAAATGGACCACTAAACAGACCGTGAAGCACTACACAGCTCGTGAAGTGGTCCGTCAAAGTGACGTCGACGCTAACTTTTTCTCAAGTGTTCCAATTGCAATTTTGAGGCTAAGTCTTGTCTCACGGGCACTCCACACGACCCGTGGAGTGCCACACTACCAATCAAGCCTCCAGTGAGGCCACACTTTGTCATTTTTTTCATCCGTTCAGTAATGGCATTTTCGTAAATGCTAATTATTCTAATGATCCTTTTTGACTTTCTAGGCTATCTTAACCTTCCTAAAAGACTTAAACTTTATTCCTAAGGACCCAATTTCACTACTCTCATCTCAATCACACTCCCAAATCCTCTTAAGAGCCTGCATCAAGCCCCAATTCAATTTTAAGGAAACCCAAGAACAAGATTGGATTTCAAGATCAATTCCAAGCCTTCATTCTTCCCAATCTCAATTCTAAGCAACTCTATACCTAAGGTATGTGGGTTTATTTCATGGGTTCGTTTAACCCATGATATCCAAGCCTCCTTTTACTCAAATTTTTTATGATTTAAATTTGATTTACAAATGGGTCTTGCTTATTATAAAATTCACTGCACACTATGTTAAAGCTATGTCAAATTGTGACTGTTTTGCTATGTTTTGAGCTATAAATCTTTGATCTATTGTATTGGGGAGGGGTTTTGATGTATATTTCTTGAGGGTGTTGTAAGGTATTGATTGGTGGTTTTATAATGGATTTTCTTGCATGATTCCATCTTTATATTTCATGGTTTTATACTAGCATTACACCCTTTAAGTGTTTGATAAAATGTTCGTATGTGGTTCTTTTGAGGAGTTGAAGGTCCATAGCATGAGATATGATATGATTGACTATATGATGATGAAATGAGATTATGTATATGATATACTCTATATAAAGTGTTGCATTAGACCATGCCCGATCTGGGTAACCTAGTTGAGGGGTTAATATCTCAAACACCAGGGTGGTAGGTGAGATTGCCACTAACCTTGATGAGGGGTTTGTACCTCACATACTAGGGTGATGGATGCGATCATCACTAACCTATATGAGGGGTTAGTACCTCACACACCAGGGTGATGGGTGCGATCATCACTAACCTAGATGAGGGGTTTGTACCTAACACACTAGGGTGATGGGTGAATTCATCACTAACCAACTAAGGGATTTGTACTTTGGAAATCTAGCTTGGTATCTTCTACACATATGATATCCTATATGAGCATGAGTTACTTAGGCATGTTTTCCTTATGCATTGATCATACATGGCATATTGATATATTACGCCTATTGCCTATTGTATGCATTTTGATTATGATGTTTATCTCTTGTTGTATTGCATCCAACATACTTAGTACATTCAAATGTACTAACGCATACTCTTGTCTACATGATATCACCATGTAGGAACTGGAGTCCAAGTTGATCATCCTCCTCCACATGGCTAGTTCGGTATCATTCAAGCTAGTTTATGTGTCATCTATTCCGGGGACGTTAGGCTATATTTCTCTTATTATGTATTGATACACTCTTCTTTATTGCTATTTTGACTATGAGGGTGAGCCCAGTTGTATTGTCTTAGCCCCCGCTCTTATCTATGTAGTAGAGGTGTTGTTGGACATGCTATGTATTTGTGATATGAGCCTAGACTCTTATATCTCTTCATTATGATGTTATGTAAGCTTTCCTCTTAGCCCTATTGCCCCTATTTCTACTATTTTATGTCATTTATATGCTTCCGCGACCAATGATGTGTGATGATAAGTTAAGAGGCTTGTTTGGAGACCCTTTGGGCTCCCCATCGTCGTTTCACATCTAGGCCCTATTTTAGGTCGTGACACCTAACCCAGAATTCGCCCATTTTGCACCAACTAAAGCGGAACTTAATCACTAAGATAGGGTTGATTAAACTGAACAAAGTGGAAAACCCGCAATACAAGAGCAAAAACCTTTATCATATTAGAGAGTCTTTGAGAACACTTGTGATTTAATTTTATCTTGAAGCTGATGATTCTTATTGAAGTTGGATTGCTCGTTCTTAATTCTATTGCGTAAATGTTCAATTATGTTTTCTCTATTCATAATTCTTGCATCTACACATAGCATGAGTAGCTAAATCCACAACTAGGGTTGTGGGAACCATGAAGAACTAATAAAGTAAAATCGGATAATTCATGATTCTTGGAAAGTGTATATGCATGTATTAATTAACTCTCTTTGTGTTGCATGTTTTCTCTGATGGTTGCCAACATTAGAACCCGCCTAGTGTTATTGACTGGACCAAGGTAGTAATGAATAGGAAAAGATATTAATTAACAAGATTCGATTAATGTGTTCTCGTCTAATCAACCAAACTGGGCCAAGGGGAGGTTGTACTGGGACTAATAGGTAATGGTTAGTAATGCACACTATGGAGATGGGACAAGTCGCATAGTGAAATTCATCTCTCACCTTTGACCAAAGGGCTTGGTGAACATAAATTACTGTCCTGCATGCTATACACTAGAAAAGAATTAAGTTATCCTGTGATACTTAGTTGGGGAATCATGGGGAACACAATACCCTACTTTCTCTCCATATTGACTTCTCTCGTGTGATAGTTAGTTTAGTTACATTTCTCATTGATTATTGCAAACCCCCCCCCCCCACTCCCTCTTTGGGGAAGTAAGTTGATCAATTATTCAAATTGCAAATTGGTGAATTCTCTTAAGTCTACGTATTCCCTATGGATTCGACCCTAACCTTTGTTAGGTTCTATTTCTTGACAGCTACCACCTTATCCTCTAAAAAGGATGTGTAATTTGGGCGACATCACAAGGCCCAATGAAATCATAAATTTGAATACCAATCAAAGCAACCTACCATGGTGTCTCAAAATCCTAGAAAATTTGATGTAAAAATACCTTGTAAAAACATCAATTTCAGGAAATTGGATATCAATTTATGACAATGTAGGTTTGACTAACATCGAGTAAATCATGTACATGCATTTAAAATAATATCATAAAAAAGGCTATGATATTTATAGCTTGAAGTTAAAGTTATAGGTTGAAATTACTTAGGCTCCATGGATGAAAAGTATCCATGGAAGAACCCCACATTCCTTGGATGAAAATCTATGAAGGAAATCTGAGCTTTGAGATGGAAGCTTGAAACCTTAGCTCATCTTCAATGAAACCCTTGAGAGCAATTTGAGAGTTGGAACTTAGAGGATTTTGGAGAATGGTTTGGAATGAGGATGATTGGAGTAGTATTAGACTGATATGGATAGTCTTAGGAGTCAAAACTACGTAGTTTAGGACTTAAGATGTGAGGAAAAGTCGGAAACACCCTTCATTAAAAACTATCGCGGGAAACTATGAGCCTGATCTATGGATCATAGACCCATTTACGGCTCGTAGAAAGGGGTTTCATCCTGATTACAACCCAAAAGATTAGAAATTTGAAACTTGGACCCCCCCCCCAACTACGACCTCAATCTACGGCCTGTAGTTCCTTTGATAGGTTGATGCCCCTCATCAATACACCCAACACTTGTAAAATTTCACATACTCAGGACTCAAACCACGATCCCTCTTTACGATCCGTCAACCAGACCACGACCCATGATCTCATCCTGTTGAACCCTTTTGCACCCTCTTCTGAACACTCAACCATGACTTCAATCCACGACTTGTAGACACATTTACAATCCGTAAGGACCCTTCATACATCCGACCCCACTTCCCAATTTTCATCAAGTCATTGGTCCATCCAAGAGACCTGTCTACGACCCGTAAAC
>JAPFFP010047721.1:0-10216 GCA_026153255.1 Solanum medicagineum
ATATACAAATAGTTTTAAAACAATCTTATAATATTACCCAAGAAATCATGAAGGACGTGATCTAATAACCAACCATGCAACAACCCACAAGTTCCAATTAACATTACACTCAAGATAACACAATAAAACGCGTTTGTTAAATGAAACCAAAAATTAGGGCAGCAACCTTAGGATAATATTTATAACTCAAACCATGTTAGTAACATAAACATCTCTTCATAATACAGATCACAAACCACAGAGAAGTCACTAAAACAAAAGGCAAGTGTGCAACAACTTTCCAAACACATGCTGTCCCAAATTTTCAGCACAAACATACTAGCATATACTTGTTTTTTTCCATAAGAAAATCATACTAAACACATGTGTAAGCTTACTTACCACTAACTTCAAGGTGTAGGGCTTCTTCAATAACCCTATAAGTCCCCTTATAGCTGCTTTCTAGGTCAAGAAGTAAGAAGAATAAAGTTTTGAGAAAGATGAAATTTTCCAAGTTTAAAGTGAATGAGTTTTTGCCGCTTGTAACCCCTTTTTAATGGTTCATTTAGGCCGATTTACTCTCAACCTTTTGACCATATTATACCACATATTAATAAGCTGGTTATCCACCAGCTTCGCCCTCACACTTGGGCCTAAATGGGTCTCTAAGTTGATGGGCTTGGGCTGCCCATTTTTCCAACTTTCACTTCACTTAGTTTTGGCCTAATTAGCCAAGTGGGTTGTGATGTCTTTGGGCCCTTTTTAATATACTTCTTGGGCTGAAAATATAGTCCATGTGTGAATGGGCCAAATGTACACCCTTAACACGGACTTTATTCATAATCGAACTTGGGCAAATTCGACGTCAAACCTCGTCTCCGTTTAGCTAGCAAAATTTAAGCTAAGCAAGTAGGTGACTCACCTGCTAGCTTACTAAGTCTACAAGCAGCTCAATCCTTGTTGCTACAATAGAGGTAATACCCTAATCTCATTTTTTTATTTTGGGTTTCATTTACTTTGTTCGAACGCGAGTGTTGAATTTATATTAAAGTTCTATGCTTGCACTAGTTTGATTCTGGTTGAGAATGCTCTGTTAATGCTAGGTGATGCTATGGTTTGTTGTTGGCTAATCAACACTATTCACTCCTCCTTCAATGAATACAGTTTGCTAACAATGTTATTGAGGTCGTTCGCACCTTAATATTGTCTTGTGTCTCAAATTTCGAGTGTTAAGTTACAAGTTGTCTTGATGAGTCAATGTTGTGGTTCTTACTATTAAAAAATGGAATCCGTATTGCTTATTGATTTTGAGTTTCTGGTTCGGCTCCGTGTCTCTTAGTTAGTTTCAAGTTCTTTCATCGCTGTCTTATGTTTTGCTCCAGCTTTAGCCAATCTCTGTTTGCTTGGAATTGATGTGTAACTTGTACCCTTTCTTGGTTCATTTCTGCCCCCTCGTGTGGATTCGACTTGAATGTTGTCGCCCCTTTTAGCACATCACATCGTTGTTTGATGTTATTAATGGTTCTTTGAGATGCATCCATCTCGTTTCATGAATATAGCTTGCTCAAC
This sequence comes from Solanum medicagineum, assembly GCA_026153255.1. NCBI lineage: Eukaryota > Viridiplantae > Streptophyta > Magnoliopsida > Solanales > Solanaceae > Solanum > Solanum medicagineum. Next base: position 1,549 of record JAPFFP010047721.1, read on the forward strand.
ATGTTAAAATTTGGTTTTCTCTTCTGTTTTGTCATAGGTTTGAAGTCCGAGTTGTTGATTGTCCTATCCCCCACCTTTCTCTTATTTTAACAAGTGAACCAAGTCTCTTACCTGGTTACATGTTAATTCTGAGTCCAGACTCCAAGTTTAAAGATCCCTCCCTGATGTCTTCTTTCTGCCAGCTTTTTAAATAGAGGAGAATGGTTCAATTTCCAAAATGATGGCTAATATACTCATGTATCACTGTCTATTGGCTGAGATTTGTTTTTGTCGTTCTTTTATATTTTTTTATTTGCACTTAGATTCAGTGGACATGACTGAAACTTTGTTATTTTCACGTCCCTGCTTCAATTTGTTATTGTCAGACGTATGAGTGCTCTTGACTGTTCCTTCTAGTTTGGGCTCGGACTTGAAGGCTTGAGCTAGATGATACGAATTTCATTCTTATAGATATTTTTTTCCAAGTTGTGTTACCTTATAGTATCACTGTTTCATTTAAGTCACGTTCAGGTTTCCCATTTCATGTCCTTTGCTTTTTGAGTGTTATGCCAACTATTCTTCTTAGGGTCATATTTTCTTTGGAGTCATGATGGAAGTAAAGACTTTCTTCCTTTTGTTTTGTTTTCCTTTACATGAATCACCTCCATATGAGTTCAATTTGGACTCCTCTGTTGCATATTCGCGAATTCCGAGTCATCCCGTCTTATTCATATCCATGGAAAGGCTAGTACAAGTCAATGGAAATGATATACAGGTTTTGAAGCCCAAAATCAGTGCTTAAACACTAATATAAAACAGATATATACTAAGTGTATACCATAGATATGGGCCACAAGCCCATTTAGCAGGAGCAGCAGCAGGGGCGGCCCAAGAGATCTTATGGGTCAAATTCCCAGGAAGGCAGTTTGCTAAAATGTTGTATATACACTAGCATACAGTGTATATACGACACTGATATACATCAGTAAAAGTGGCCAAGAAGCCAAATCTTCAGCAGCAATCCTTTTGAGAATATGCACCAGGCAGGCCCAAGTTTTTTATTTAGTACTAGGACAGGTGGTTGAAGAATTGGGCCTGCCGAGCCCAATTGTTATTTAATTGCTTTTCCTTGAGTTCATTCTTTTATTTATAATATTTGTTATTATTTGATACTAATTCTAATATTATTTGTATTAATTATTTGTTTAATCTAATTAATTCCCCCAACATGTCTCCATTTTTGTTAATTTCCATTTTTTGATTTTCTTAGTGTTAAAACATTGCCTACAATTTATTTTGGAATAACTCTTAAAAATTGATCCAATTTCAAACTTAGTCAACTTTGACAAATTTAGTCAATTTGTCACATTTAGTCAACGTTTTTCCAACTTAGTCCACCCCTTTTAAAACTAAGTCAATTTTGCAAATTTAGTCAATTTTTCAAACCTAGTCAATTTTCAAATTTAGTCAAATTTTTAAGACTTAATCAAAATTTCGAACTTTGTCAACTTTTACAAATTTAGTCAATTTTACACAGATAGTCAAACTTCCAAATCTAGTCAATTCTTTCAAATTTAGTCATATTTTGCAAATTTAATCAATTCTTTCGAATTTAGTCAACCCTTTTAAAATTTAGTAAAAGTTAGTCAAAATCCCTATTCATCGGTCAACCGCAAGTTAGCGGCCATTTTGAGTATTTAATTTCTTCTCAAAAATGGAAATTGAACCCGAACCCGTTGTTTGGTATTTACAAAGATTTTTCTGTTAGGTCTTTTTAAATGTTTTATTGGTTTCCTATTTATCCTTAAAATTAGGTGGCGACTCTTTAATTTTCGGGAACTTGATTTGTACTTAAATTAATTAAGTATTAAATTGGATTTTCGAAAACATCAAAAGTCATTTTTCGAATTAACACTCACCAAGGATTTTCTCCCTCAAACCATCAACACAAGGCACACACAAACTACCTTGGTACCTAAGGGTAGCATCTCCCACTTCCGGCAAAGACAAGATAAGAGTGGACACAAACTTATCTCTCAAGATTTGGAAACTCTTTTCACACTCAATGGTCACACAAACTTAGCCTTCCTTTGGGTCAACTTAGTCATGGGAGAAGCAATAGAAGAGAACTCACTCCCAAACTTCCGATAGTAACCCGTTAAGCCCAAGAAGCTCCTAATGTCTGATGGAGTCAATGGTCCGAGCCGGTTTCTATTCACCTAAACCCCCTTTGGATCAACCTTAAAACCATCCCCCAACACCACAAGACCTAAGGAGGTAACTTCCTCTAAAATAATTCACACTTCACAAACTTAGCATACAACTCCTCTTACCCCAAGATTTGCAAGATTACCCCCAAATGGTTCACAAGATCTAAAAAATTCAATACCTCATCACTAGCAACTACCACAATCATAACAAGGTAGGGACTAAAGACCCCATTCATGAAACCCATAGACATAACCGGGCATAAGTCAAACCAAAAGGCAGTACCCCAACTTTAAAGTATCGGGAAGGACTTCACTAACCCCTTGATCACCAGATTCACCTCAATAGGAATGACCTAGGTTGAGCACCCCTAACTCTTACAAGATGATGAATGAAATCCTTAGCGTTCAAATTGTACCTTAAGATGAGAAATAGATTTACCCCTTGCAACCACCTTACAAGCCCCCAGTCAAAGATGGATTTAATAGGGAATCGAAAATTTAACTCTATAGGCCCTATATTCAATGGGGACACAACACTAATGCAACTAATCCATCCCAAGCATAGTATCAAAATCCACCACACTAACCCATCAAGTCACAAGGCAAGATCTAATACAATATGAACATGGAATAACACCTATAAAGTTTCAAATAACAATAGGCTCGCCAACGAGATAAGTACCAAAGAGAGTTTGAGACACACATGACCCCACTAGCAACCAAAAGAATAATGAAAGAAATAGTCCCACACCGGCCCTTCAATGCAAACACATCAAAGCCAAAGGAAATTTCAACATACCGGTAGCAATATCGGACACCTTATCCCCTTCTTGAGCCACTTGATCAACATGACCACCTTGATCCAAAGGTCGACCACCTTTACACTTCCTTCGGACATATGGACAATTCATTAGCTTGTGACCCACTTTACTACACCCATAACAAGCATTGGTCTTTCTCAAGCATGGGCCACCATGGTACCTACCATGTTTTGGGCACCTTGCGTAAGGCATCACACTACCTTTATCTTTGATACTTTGGAACTTTCCTTCAATACGGGCCCTCATGGCCTCATTTTCTTTTCGCTTACTAATTGGAGTCTTGGGAGCACTCACTTATTGATCGAGGTGAGTTGCCAACTTTGTCACCGCTTTGGCCAATACCCATAAAGCATTGCGAACCTCCACCTTCGTCATATCACCATCCTGAGTAGCTTGAGACATATCCTGTAATGTGAAAGTTAGGGATTAGAAATAAGCCCTAGGTGACCTAACTTTAATACGACATAGATCATGAAGAAGTGAAATATTTCCTAGAACGCCTAACAACCTCCTATTCATAGTCGTGGCGCGCTTCACAATCATGAATAGGACTCTAATCGATGTGGTGTGTTGGACGCCGAGGACCTAACAACCTATTGCTCTTACCATCTTTGTCATGCCCCGAACCTAGGGCCTAGACGTGACCGACAAATGGGGAACCCGAAGGAACCCCAAACAAGCCTCATAACATATAATTACATATCCTTGGTCGTGGAAACAATTAAAATGATAATAAGAGATAAGCATAAACAAGGGGAATTGGGACTAAGGTTAAATTTCCATATCATAAGCACCAAGAAACAAGAGATTCAAGGCTCATAGTATAGATACATAACATGTCTAACAACACCTCTAAACCTTAGATACTTAGCCGGGGCCAAGAAAAGCAACCGGGCTCACCCTCATAATAATGCCAATAGGTAATCCAAACATACAAAACATAGTCTAAACATAAGTTTGAGAGAAGATAGATATTGTCCCCGGACATGAGAACTCACCATAAGCTAACTTGAACAATCTGTCTAGCCATGAGGAGAATTAATAGGAACTCCAATTCCTACATGGTGATATCATGTAGACATAGAGTATGCGTTACTATGTTTGAATGTACTATGTAGGATGCAATGCAACAAAAGATAAGCATCATAGTCAAAATGCATAATCATATGGAATAGGTAGCATACTAATAATATGACATGCATGAATGATGCTTGAAGTAAAGTAATGCTTATATAGAACATAATACAAGTGTAAGGAGTGACCATTATAGTGTCATCCAAGGCCTACCACCCCCTGAGCTAGGCGCATGAGGTACAAACCCCTTCATGAGTTTGATTGAGTACAAACCCCTTAACAAGGTTGATGGAGTACAAACCCCCAACAGGTTGATGGACTACAAACGCCCCAACGGGTTTGATGGCTACAAACCCCCAACAAGGTGGATGGGTACAAACCCGCAACAAGGTTACCTAGGCTACCACCCCTTGAATTAGGCGATAAAGGTACTAACCCCTCAACAAGGTTACCTGGGCCTACAACCCCCGAGCTAGGCTTGGTCATCCCCAGCATTATAGAGATTATATATATATATATATAAACTCCTTTCATCATCATATACATGAATTCGATTTCATCATCATTCCATCCTCACTCTATCATCATTTTATCATTACTTCATCATCATATAGTCGTTCAACTCATAAGACATGCATAGGACCTTCAATTACTCAAGATACCATAACAGGACATTTTATCAAACACTTGGCGAGTGTATAATGCTAGTATAAATCCATGCAATTCAAGAGTGAAATCATGCAAGAAAACTTGAAGTAAAACATCCCACAATTAATTGGTAATACCATCATGCAAAATACATTGAAACCCCTCATCAAATCCCAAGAGTGATCACGGTTCTAAAACTAAAAACGTGCATAATAATAATAGGTAAATCATCTCATGGTATAGACTTAAAAATGAGTAATCATACATTTTCAACAAAACTTTCATAAAACCCCAATAGAGTATATGGTCATAATCTGTAATGAAGAATACCCATAAGCAACACAACTTGGAAACATGTAATTTTTATAGAAACGAAAAATTGGGCTTCATGATTGAAAAGTACCCATGAATGAAACCCACATACCTTAGACCTTGAATTTCTTGAAATTGAGTTGTGAAAGACTTGAAGTTTAGAAGTGGGTCTTAGAATCCAAAGCTTGCTCTTGTGTTTCCTTGAATTTGTATTGGGGTTTTGATGGAGGCTCTTGAGAGAATTTGAGAGTGTATTCCAATTGGGAGTAGTGAATTTGATCTTTAGGAATAGGGTTAGGTCTTTAGAAGGTGTTAGTATTGCATAGGAATTCCCACAGTACCAATGGAAATGGTTAAATTTACGAAATGCCATTAATAAGGCTGAATTTGGCAAAAACCCATATATACCCCTGCACATACAATTTCTATGAAAACGGGCATAACTTCTTCATCAAAACTCTAGATAAGGTGAAACCAAGTGCGTTTGAAAGCTAATGCAAAGAGCTTTTATTTGGTATGTCGTGGGCTACCAATTTCTGTGTGTGCTAAGAGATATGCCCCTTTAAAGTTGACCCTACTACCAGTAGTTGTGCAAAACTTGGCCAACGGAAATTCCTTTGAACTTTACTTGATGTAGGGGACCCACGATGGTCATAAACAACATAAATAAGCTTGAATTAGATTTGAATAAGATATTGAAGCTTGAATGAGCTTCTTGAGATCCAGAAGTTAGTTTGGGGCACTTGAATTGGGTGAAATACTTGTCTAAATGTTTGACTGAGTATTGGGGAATGTCTTGTGTGATATGAGGGTGAGATATGACTAAGTATAGGTATTTTCATGCATGGGAATACTTAGGACAAAGAACCAAAAGTCTTGGACCGAACAAGAATAACAACACATAAAATGAACTGAGGCGCGCCCTTAGCGCATCGCACCTTGGGCTCGAAAACCTCACTGGAAGGTCAATTTTAGGAAAATGAAATTGCGAGTTGTTTGCTCTAAAATCAGGGTTAGACCTATTTCCCACTCCATTTAACACCTTGAACAAGAATATGAAGTCAGATTTTTGATATCACACACAGATTTTGAGATATGTGGAAATTACGGTCCATGCACTTACGAGGCATATTATTTTGCACTTTTTTTTGGGGTCGTTACATTCAACCTTGAGGTCGTAGTAGGAGCATGAGGAAGTTAGGTCCCTTGATTCAATTGATTGGTCATAGCATGTGCCAACATAGTGATTGCATTCCGAAACTCAACTTGTGTAGCCCCTTCTCCTTGATGAGCTTGATGAGCCGGACCCTCCTCGGGTCTGCGGACCCGTCATGGTCTTCCTCTTGGTATTGGCATAATATAAAAGAGAAATAGAGAATTCATTAGGGGAGGAAGCCTTATCTTTACATCTAGAGCACAACATAGATCATGAAAAAGTGAAACATTTCCTAAAATGCCTCACAGCCTCCTATTCATAGTTGTGGCACGTTTCACAACCATGAACAAGATTCTACTCGACATTGTTTATTGGATTTCCAAGGACCATTAACAACCTAGTGCTTTGATACCAAGCTTATCATAATCCAAGCCTAATTCAAAGACGTGACACGGTGAATGGGGATCCCGAAGGAACCCCAAACAAGCTTCTTATCATATCACATACACATCCTTAGTTGAAGAAACAAAATAAGATAATGACAAGTCATAATAAAACATAAGGCAGGCGGGTCTAAGGGAGTCTTACATAATAACATAAGCATAAAAAATGTCAAGAAGTTAACATCTAACAACACCTCTACTAATAGATGGAGCGGGGGGCCAAGACATCTCTCGGTCTCACCCTCATAGATAATTATCGAGAATATAAGATGACGTCTTAACATACGCATGAAAGAAAAATAGATATTGTCCCCATGTATGAGGACTCACCAACAACTAACTTCAACGATCCGGCTAGCCATGCGGAGGAGGATCAATAGGAGCCCCGATTCCTATATGGTGATATCAAGTAGTCATACAATATGCGTTAGTACTTGGAAAGTACTAAGTATGAGGGTGCAATGCAACAACAATAATAAGCATAATAATCAAGATGCATAATCGTAATCGATAGATATGAGCTTAATATGACATGTATAATCAATGCGTGTAAACGTACTTGAGAAGAATCATACTTGCATAACTTGTTCAACACAATAAAGTGACATGAATAGCTCATCCAAATACCTTACACTAGAGGGTGAGGAATATAGCATAAGTCATAACCTCTTCTAGTAGGTAATGGATAGTACATGAGGGTAAATGTATAATATATGTCATAACCCCTTCATGTAAGCATAATATGTTACATAGCATTAATTCGTACATGAGGGTGAGGCACACAACATAGTTCATAACCCCTTCATGTAGACATTTGCCTTGTACTGGAGGGTGAGGCATACAACATAGTTCATAATCCCTTCTAGTAGGCTTCACAATTCACAAGAGAATCAAAACAAAGAATAAGAGCTAAATAGTTCATTTGTAGATCACAGGAACCTTTCACGAGTTCAACACATGCTTTGGAACCCATAACTTATCATAAATTACTTGTCTTGCAAATGTGTCCATAACCTTCCATCAACATAAGATTCATAATCATGCAAACTTGATCAAACATGGTGGGTATGCCTACACATGCTCAAAATCATGTGATTTAGAAGTATGGGATAATAAGGAGTAAAAATCAATTTAATTTGAAGTAATTTAAGTCAACCCACCAATATATTAGTAAAACCCTCATTTAGGTATCATGAAATCCATCTTAAAAATTCACTATCATTCATAGTCTCATAATTCATGTCATGTATAGCCTCAATAAGCATAAATCAACTCATGGAAATAGCTTCAATAGATATTCATGCATACTTAATCAATACTTGATGAATATAACACCTATCATACTTATATTGCATAATAAAGTTTACCATAAAGTATTCAACGTTAAAATCATGAAATTTGATAAAGAGAGAAGGTTTTGCTTCATGGGTAGAAGGAACCCATGAATGAAACCCACATATCTTAAACCTTGAAATTTCTTGGAATAAACTTGAGCAAGACTTGAGGCTTGAGTTGGATTCTTGAATTCCAAAACTTCTGCTTGAGATCCTTAAATTTGAATGGGGATTTCGTGATATTATTGGAGAGGTTTAGAGAGGGTTTTTGTGAGTGTTAGAGTTGAAAAATGGCCAAATAAGGAGGGTTTCACATTTAAATAGGCATTGGGTTATTACCCAAATGCCCTTGGACGAAACAAGAAAAACAGGGGAAAAATTGCACTGTTCCGTGCCCTAGGCGTGACACGGACTAGGCGTGTGGGTCAAGCAACACTAAGGCGCACTCTAGGCATATTGTGGCCTAGGCACGCAGGCCTACTGTTCGGCTTCCCATTATGAAAATTATTTTTCGCTATGGGTCTTCTGAAATTCAGGGGCTACTCTTCTCCACACAATTTTACCCCTTGAACAAGAATATAAAGTCGAATTTTTGAAATCATACACGAATTTTGAGATATTCAAAAATATGGATATAGGGCATTTCGAAGCACCTGAGTGGTATTACAATTAGGCAAGATTGTGCTAGAGA
>JAPFFP010047722.1:0-10215 GCA_026153255.1 Solanum medicagineum
TTATGAAGGGGAAACATACATATATATAACTAAAACCTTCTTCAAAATACAATTCAACTCCTTAAGTTTCAAAAAAACCACTTATGGTCCCAAACTTTAAAATTCCGCTCAATATAAGGATCTTCGACTAATTTACTCAAATCCCACTAATCCACTTAACTTATCATTGAAAGACCACTACCTCCAATTCTTCCAATTGTACACTTATGCTTAGTTCAAAAATATACGGGGCCTAACAAGAATTGGCAATGTAGCTTATGAGTTGTAATTTCCTAGTGAAATGGATTTTGTTCATTCGGTGTTCCATGTGTCTATCGTTGAGGAAATGTGTTGGTGATCCAAATATTATTATGTATCTTGATGTTATGTCTGTTGTTGAAGACAATTTGACCTACGAAGAGGTTCCGGTTCAAATTTTGGATAGACAAGTGAAAAGGTTGAGGAACAAAGAGGTGGCTTCCGTTAAGGTCCTTTGGAGGAATCAACAAGTTGAGAGTGCTACTTGGGAGGCCAAAGCGGACATGCAAAAGCGATATTCTTACCTTTTCCACTCCACTCAACCCTAAGGTATTGATCTAAGTATTCTACATGATCTCAAGTCTTAGGCTCAGCCTCATGTCATTGCATACATTCATGTTTAAATTGGCAAGTTCATGATGATTTTACACTTATAATGAGTTTTTTGAAATGATGTTTAAGTGCATTGTTGCATCCTTATGTGGGCTGAAATTTTCATGTTTGTGTCTCTCATATGTTCTTCTTTGACATTCGGGGATGAATGTTCCCAAGGGGGAGGTAGTGAAACGACCCCAAAAAGTGTCTGAAAATGTGCCTCGAAAGTGCCCGGAATCGTAATTTCCATATATCTTAAATTTTGTGTGTGATATCGAATATCCAACTTTATATTCTTGATCAGGGGGTCAAATTGAGTTGAAAATGGGTCTAACCTCAATTTTAGAGCAAACGAATCACAATTTCATTTTCCCAAAAATCGAATTCCATAGAGGTTTTCGCGCCTCTGGCGCGACGCACCAAGGGTGCGTCTCAGTGTATTTTTTTGTGTTTATTTCAATCCAAGGCACTTGGGTCTTGGGCGTAAGCGTTCCCATGCGTAAAAATACCTATACTTAGCCATATTTCACCCTAATATCACACATGACATTCCTCAATACTCATTCAAACACATAGCCAAATATTTCACTCTTAAATTCAAGTCCCAAAACTCATCCGGATCTTAAGATTCTCAATCAAGTTTCAAGTCTCCATCTCCAATCTTCATCAAACTATTCTCCAAAGTTAAGGTATGTGGGTTTGTTTCATGGATTCCTTTCATCCATGATGTCCAAGATTCCTTTTAGTTAAAATTGCATGATTTAAAGTTGATTTACTAATGGGTCTTATTCATTATGAAATCACTACACACTATGTTGGGGTTTATGAAATTGTGACTGTTCTACTATGTTTTGAGCTATGAATCTAAGATCTATTATAAGATTTGATGAAGGGTTTTGATATATATTTCTTGAGGATGTTACCAAGTACCTATTGTTGGTTTTACATTGGATTTTCTAGCATGATAACACTCTTGATTGCATGGTTTTACACTAGCACTACACATCTGCCAAGTGTTTGATAAAATGTCTGGCTATGATTTCTTGTGGAATTGAAGGACTTATACATGTCTTACGAGTTGAATGATGATATGATAATGAAAGGAATGTATGTATATGATATTATCTCTATAGTGTGGGGAAATAACCAAGCTTCACTCGGGAGGTTGTATTCCCGGGTAATCATGTTGAGGGGTTTGTACCTCGATCGCCTCGCTCGGGAGGTAGCAGGCCAGTACAACCATGTCGAGGATTTTGTACCTTGATAACCATGTTGGGAGGTTTATGCCTTATCAACTATGTTGGGGGGGAGGGGTGTACCTCATCAACCATGTTTGGGGGTTTGTACCTCATCAACCACATGAAGGGGTTTGTACCTCATGCGCCTCTCCAGGAAGCTAGTAGGCCTTGGATATCACTATGATAGTCACTCCTTACACTTGTATTATGTTCCATATAAGCATGACTTACTATAAGCATATTCCATGCATGTCATATTGCTATATGCTAATCACTGTCTATGCTTATGCATTGTGATTATGTTACCTATCTGTTGTTGCATTGCATCCTACATACTTAGTACATTCAAACATACTAACCCATACTCTATTCCTACATGATCTCACCATGTAAGAACTAGTGTACCGTTTGATCATCCTCCTCCTCCATGTGGCTAGTACGACTGTCTCTTAAGCTTGTTGGTGAGTCCTCCATTTCAGGGACATTGCTTATTATCTCTTGCTATGCTTTAAGACTACCTTTCTTTTATTTATGTATTGACTATGAGGGGTGAGCCCGGTTGCTTGTCTTGTCCTCCTCTCTTATCTATGTAGTAGAGGTGTTGTTGGACATGTTTTGTATTGTGCTATAAGCTTTGACTCTCTCTTGACACTTGATGATTTGATTACATTATGAAAGTTATCCCTTAGCCCCGTTTGTCCCTATTTACAATTTCTTGTTCTATTTTATTGCATCCGTGACCAAGGATGTGTGATGATATGTTAAGTAGCAATTGCTGAAATATCAATAACAATTGTTGTAAATGGAGTAACAATTGTTGTAAAACTGTTGATAGTTTAAAATGCAATTTCTTAATACCTGGAGCACTCGATGAAAAATGTATTCAAATAAAAATAATATTGATATATTAAATAACAACAAATGTTAATTGTACAAATAATATTTTGCATAAAACTAATATGCAAAATGAAATAAGTTCACAAACACCAAATAAAAGTGCGGGTTCTTATGAAACATTTTGCTCCGAGCATGTAGTTCTCTTGTGTCCAACCCTTTTGCATATGAACACTTGTTCTTTTTGCTTGGAAATGATTATCCAATACTTGGCCGCCTCTTCTTTGTCTTTCTTCTCACCTTTCCTCGCACAACATGTGGAATGGTTCTTCCTTCATCTTCCAAATAAATCCGTAAACTCATTTGATTTTTTATTCTGAATGGAGTTGCTCTCTGTTTTTTGCCACAAGAATGTATGTAAGTGATGGTGATATTTTTGGGCTCATAATTTAATTGAAAGCTGGCAATAATTTGATTCACAAAATTCTCCTATGCGATGTCTCGATTCACAATCATCGCTATCGTCTCGAACATTTCTTTGCCTTTACAATTGTCAAACAAAACGATTGTTGAACTCAATCCATTCATTATGACAATATATTTCTAATATTATTTTGTCCCTGATTGATGATGTTGAAGGTACCTTAATAAATAATAATTAAAAGCACAACATGAGAAAACGTTACAGAAATACAACTGCTATATTTAATTTTGTAGTTACTTCACCAGTTGAAACATCAGATGCAACAAATATTGTAGTACATTCAGTAGTAATTTAAAACTGATGCAGAAGTGGTGAACCAGTTGCTAAAAAAGTATTTCGACTATTATTCTATATCGTTCAGCAACTGCTAAATCTATTTCAGTATCTGCTGCAACGTCACTGAAAATATCTCAACAGTGAAGAATTGCAACAATGACGGAAACAACAATAAAAACACAAAACTCAAATAAACAACATCACATTCACGTTTATCAGCTATAATAATGATTAAAAGTTACCTTTCAAGTAATTTTCAAAGCTATATGAACAAATGCCCCAAAAATTGATTTCTTTTTCCTTCCAAATTTGAAGCTCCAATGTTGGGAAAGAAGTGGAAGAGGAGCAGCCGTTGAAAACATTTTCCAAATTGAGAAATTAGGCTATTTTATTTAATGGGCTGAAGTGTAAAGGAAAAAAACTTGGGAACTTATATGAAAATAGTCAAATATTATTAACTCTCAATTATAAACTTGTCACCTACACCTAATTCTTAAAATTTGAGTCATTTTTTTTAATTTTAAAAGTTTTTTCCATCGTTAATTTAATGTCCCTAGTTTTCCCATGAAAAAAATAGAGTAATAATTAATTTTTCAAAGGCCCAAAGCTTCTCAATTTTGCTTTAGTTGGATATATAAAAACAGTTGTGTTGGGGCAATTGGGTAAATATACAGCAAACACATGCCAGCCTGGCCAAAGGCCACTTGTGGCCTGTATGTTCATGCAAGGTAATATCCAAAACACACGGGATACGTATATCGCAACGGAAAAATTCAGTGCAACGAGCTCGATAAAGAAAAGGTCCGCAGGATTTATCAACTCATTTGTTATTTATGTAAAATAAATAATTTGGACTAATTAAATAAAAAATAAAATAATTTTCATATTTTATTTTAATTTATTATGCCTTATTTTCTGTACCAAAACGACCTAGCTATAATCCTGGAGTAGTTTCACAATTATTCAGGGAAAATCAAATATTTATTAGCTGGTATTCATTTTTAAAAAGTACACGCAACAATTATGCACTTGGCGGACAGATTGCATTTTGAATCTTGTGGTTTAAGGAAAAAAATTGTCTTATACAAATAGATTGGAAAATAGTTTTAGCAAATAGTATTTAATTATAATATGTGTTGTTATTATAGAGAAAATTAGAAAATGATTTTAAGTTTATTATATTTTGGGTAGATTCAAATAGATATTGTCTTATACAACAATTTTGGGTTTATTATATTATTAGGTTTGAAAAAAAATTTCAAGTGGGTCTTCTTGAGTTAGGTTAACTCCGAGCTCAAAAAGATATTGAGTTTCGGTATCTAACTCGAAGGAACGTTACTCTTGAAATTTGAGGTAATTTCATGGAGATTTGAAGAAGATGAAAATTTGGGAATTCTTGGTATTCTTCATATGTTCTTGGTATTCTTGAAAAAGAATGACCAAAAAAATATATTTGATCCAAAACTATAATTTAAAAGTGTTTAAAGTTGTTTAAGTGGTTTTACAAAATCGAAGTTAAAAAATAATGGCACAGATGAGTCTTTTTTCAAACAGGAATGATATAATTAGCCAAACTTTTGACGGATGGCATAGATGAGCCTTTTTCTCAAAATTCAATGACATGTTTGAGTCTTTTTCCTAAAAATTTAAACAAGTTAAATATGTGTATATTGTTAGAAATTAACCACCATTTTCAACACATTAGTAAATTTAGGCTTTGTATCGAAGAAAGTTATTTCTTCTTGGGTATTGAATAATAATTTTGATTTTTTATGCTTAGCAGGGACTGATGAGTCATCTTTTCTATATCTTATATATGGCTGCTTAAATTAAAAGCAGTAGTTTTGGTAAAGGAAAAATATTAAACGGATAAGTAAATATATACTAGTTATTTAACTAACATAGTTATAATTTAAATTAATTGCGGCTCGCGGTAAACATTTAACTATAATTATGGTTTGAATTTTGTATAATTCACGCAATTTATACGAACATTGTGCATGATTATACAAAAACTGTGCGAGAACCAAATTGTATAGAGAAATATACAAATACTGTGAATCGTATAGCTAATTATACAAATGTTGTTTACGAATTGTATTGGCGAAATATACAAATTTTATACAAAAGCTGTGAATTGTATAGCAAATTATACAAATGTTGTGCGAATTATACAAACATTACTATAACTACAGATACAAAATGTAATTATTCAAACTACAGTTATGAAGCATAATTAATATATTTTTGAGTGAGTATATGTGAAAATTCCTCTTTTGTAATGACATTTATGTTTATTTAGTCTTTTAAGCTAATCAACATAATAAGACGCCAACTATTCTATACTTATTAAGGATCCAATATAATATTAAATTTTATATATAACATACATCTAATCCAATCCAAATTATATATATAGCATATATCTAATATTTGAGAACTGCAATTGTTGAAAATAAAATAAAATGTGGAAAGAAGCTTAATACAATCTAAAATTTACAATAAAATAAACATAAAATGACAAAGACGAGAAATTTTAAACAATAGCCAATTTAAGATGATAGCCATAACAAAATCTAATGAAAAAATGTCCAAGACTAATAAAGCAACAAAAATATCTAAGGCTGCTTGGTTCATCCATGGTGGCACTTATTTTAAGCTTTAGTTTGCGATGGTGTTCGTCGGAGACGAGGTCGGGGTCGTTCGGTGTGGTGCAAGGCATAGCAAAAATGGGGTTTTAGGGGCTATTTTCAGGTGGCATTTTATGGACGGTGGATCAACGTAGTTTGAAGAAATGAGGAGGTTGTTTGGTTGGGTTTTCCAAGTAGGTTTATGGTGGTAGTAATGAGGCAACAATGGTTGTTTCGAGTTGCTGTTCTTGGTTGCCATGATTTTTTCGGTAGGATTAATTCATTGGCAGTGACGATATGAGATATTCAATTATTTTGTCTATTGTTATTATCAAATAAACTTGATGATATGAGATATTAGTATTCATATTAATAATTGTATTACCAATGATATAAGTTACACATGTAATAATTTATTTAATTTTATACGCTTTTTATTAAATGATGCGATACACATATTCAAAGTACGAGCATTAAACTAGTCAATAAAAGGACCATATGACTCACTTTATTGATAAAAAGAAGAATATTTATAGATGCAAAATCCAAAATAAAAGCAAATTCAAATAAAATAAAAAAAATAGAAAAGTAGAAAGTCAAAAGCCCTACTAGAAAAATCAGCTCGAAAACCCTTCACAATTCCTTTAACAGAAGATCTCCATGGTCAGCTACCATCTTGAAATCTCGAGAATACTTTTGAAATTTAGGAGCTGAGGAAGGGAGATTTATAACTTGAGTTGTTGAAATAAGTTTTAGCAGGTATCTCTGAGTCGATCTTCTCTTCATATCCTTTAATTATTGACATTGATTATTTCGCCATTTCAAATCTACATAGCAAGTACTTCGGTTATAGATTTTCTCTATGATAACATGGGTAAATCGTATCTCTTTTCTTAGATATACTTCTGGTGGGTTGAATCCTACAATGAAATTAATACCATCATCTGAGCTTCGATTTTTTAAAAGGATTCTAACTTATACTCTATTATTTTAAATAACTAAGACTTTATTAATAGGTGCAAACCATTACAAAATGGAATTGAGTCTAATATTCTTTATCAAACATACAAAAACAAATAGCTTAGCCCAAGACCAGACTAAACCCAAAAACTCTATATAAGTACACATAGGGTCTGTAGGGTTTTCTAAATTATGCGTTTCCTTTTCCTCTCAGAAATCCTTCTACTCCGCCATGGATGAACCAAACTTTCTTCCAATTTCTTCTATGGGTTTGCAACCTCAAAATACCATATTTTCTATCCAGATCTCTCATTATCAGCTATCAAAAGTAAGCATTTGATTTTTGATTCTTCCTTCTTGTTCTTATAGATTACTTTGTCCGCTCTTTTGCTTCTCATTTTTACTCTCTGTATAGATGTGTTCTCCAATACCATGGGCTATTTTATCTCCTTTTGATGTTGAGTCTCTGCATGTGCTTGGAACCCTTAGCTTGTTGAGTTCCTTACCCTTATTTTCTTCCGCTTACTAGCTATTTCTTTTAATTCCTATTCCTCCTCTTCACAGATAGTGGCGTGATGAAGTGCAGTGGCACCTTCATACCACCATTCTAACCAATGATGGGCTTCCTCAAGGTGCACCAGCTTATTTTACTGAGTCCTTTTCGTTGGCTGACTTTCTCGGGTTAGGTAGCTTGTCATTTCTTTTGTAGCCACTGACAAACTTTAGCTATCATCTCCCCATCTCTTATTCCTTGTTAGGTGATACCTTAAATATGGGCTCTGTAATTTATCGCCATTGGTTATTCAGTTTATACACAAGAAATACTCAAGCACTCAGACTAGCAAAAGCTAGGATAAATGACTTTAAAGAAAAGTTCATAATCAATTCTCTATTTGTTCTTTCAACAGGTTGAGCTACAAAAAAAGCTAATATGATTGTTATGAAAAAAGGTTCATAGTGAAGTAATTACTAAAACAATTCAGGTATATCAAATTCCATTTCGATAGAATGTTTTTTGTACCCAAACATAAATCTTGAGGTTACTATTCATCGTTATTCATAATAAAACTATATCAGTTGTTGTTATTATTGTGGTATCTGCTTGTTATCGTTAACTTCTTGAATGTCAAAAATTAGAATTTTGACATTATTGTATACCAACTAGTATCTGAGCACGTGTGTTGCACGTGAATTCTATAATAATGTGTATAAACTATTAAAAAATCATATGTAACTTTTAAAAATTGTGTTTTTGTTTATAATAAAAAAAATAAGAAAATCAAATATGATTAAAGTTGATAGTGTATAGCTAACTCAAAAGGATAATTTTTTTACATTTAATCCTCACCTTATATAGTCGATAAGCACTTCTTTAATGTTTATGATATATAATGACTATAATTTGATGGATCATTAATGTGAGTTATGATGGCTACACATAATTTTATGTTATATATTATTTCCATATGTTATAACATTAACAAGTTTTTATACTATATTTATGAACTATAAAGTATTTAACACCATGGTTTGTAACAATATCTCATCAATGTATATACTAGGAAATCATAATTAAGTTTAAAGTGTCAAAATATCCTTAAAAATAAATCAGTCATAAGTATAATCAAGACTTATTATGTGTACAATTTAAATATCTATGGTTCCAAGCTTTTATTCATAAATCTATAATCATGAGTTCATATTAGTTGATAACTTTTGATTCTAAATGTTCTTTTATAAAAAAAAAAATTAAACTTGGGCCAAGAGACCTGATTTTATTAATCACAAAGCAATGGGCTCATAAGAGCCACTACAATGATTCGGTCCGAATTCAAAAAACTCGAGTGACGGTCTAAAAGATCACTGACTAAGGTGATAATAAACAGTACACGGGAAGCAAGGGTTTCCTACAGGAGGAAACCCCTTCATCTCCTCCTGACCATTTGTAGTGATGCTTCAGAGGCGTCCTTTTGAGAGTTTCCGCCTTTGTCTCTTCTGAGTTTCCAACTATCTTCATCTGTATCTCTGTCGATCTATGAGAATCAATTATGAAATGTGAGAGAAAAACTTTCTGTGATTCTTCCTCTTTCTTGCATGTGACCTGACTCTGCTCTTTTGTAGGTGTCTTGTCTGATATCAGAAGAACTAAGGTTCCATTTTTCATTCCAGTCCATGTAAGTGGTTTCTTCTATTTGACATCTAACCCCCTTTACCTTGTGCTCTCCTAAATCTTATCTTTGATGACAAGTTACTGTTATTTCATAATTTTGGTGTCTTTGAAGTATTTTTCATTCTCAGAGAAAAAAAAAACTACTACAGAATAACCATATTATTATAGCTGCTTGAAAATGACATCAAAAAATTTTATTTTACATCTCAAAAAGTTAAATCAAATCTCAAGGGACCCTTAATAAGATAAATCTTGCACAAAGAACTCATGCAAAGTTTATAGTTACAAAAAATGATATTCATAAAAAAAAAAATAAACAAATCTAACTAAAGAAGGACCGATTAATTCTTTTTTTAAAAAAAGCAATATATATATATATATAAAATTAAATTTTATGACACATAATAATCTTTTTCGTTTTGCCCTTAGATTGGAATAGGAAGGAGAGAAGAAGGCAAAATATATATACATGTTTACTTAAGGGAATTTAATTTTTATAATGATATTGTATATATCGTTAAAATTCTTTAAATTGTGAAGTCCAAAGAATTAACCAAAAGGACATAAATAAGAAAAGAAAATGCAAGAAAAAGGAGACAAATAAAATTTAAATTAGTATTAACTATTTTTATCTCTATTTGAATTTTGATAAATATTAAGAAGTATGAAACAAAAATGGAAATAAAATACATAAGAGGAGAATTGATAAGTGATTTAGATATGGGAAAAAAAAAAAAAGAAGTGGAACATTATCTATATGACACTACTACTTTTAACTGTACCTTTGTCTTGTTGTTATGTTATTTTAATATGTATAATAAAATACGTATAAATAATTTTTAAAAAAATAAAAAGTATTCTATGTTAGAGGGAGGGTAAATTGAAAAAAATGAGATAGAAAAATGAAAAGTGAAAAGAAAGTGTTATAATAGAGTGGGAGCCATATATATATATATATATATATATATATATATATATATATATATATATATATATATATATATTTTGTGG
>JAPFFP010047723.1:0-10215 GCA_026153255.1 Solanum medicagineum
TTTCAATATAATATACATTTTTTTAAAGAATCAAAATAAGTATAATATATATATATATATATATATATATATATATATAATTCACTTTTAATAAACAACACAGTTGCTATAAATGTTAAATATTTTTTAAATATGAAATATGTAGATAATAAATGGAAAAAAAGTGTTCAAAAATAGTAAATACCTTATAAAGAAGAATTTTAAAAAGTAATTATTCCTAAGTATTTTTTACTGAACTTTATAGGTTCAAGTTTAGAATTTTATGATGTGGCATATTAAATTATGTATTGTGCATTATTTTAAATAAAATTGTCCCTAAGACTATTGGTCGTTAGTTCGAATAGTAAAAATAATCATCAATATTTATTTTAAGATAGTTTGGCTATATCATTTTTCATATCCCTTCAATACAACTCCTTTTCTCGAACCTTCGATGAATATAAATATTTTGTGTATTAAATTATCCTCAACATATAAAATCTGATAATTTTATATTAACATATATTCAAGGTTTGCGCTTTAAAAGAAACATAGATATACTAGATTAAAAAAATATTTATCATTT
The DNA here is from genome assembly GCA_026153255.1 of Solanum medicagineum. Classification (NCBI taxonomy): domain Eukaryota; kingdom Viridiplantae; phylum Streptophyta; class Magnoliopsida; order Solanales; family Solanaceae; genus Solanum; species Solanum medicagineum. Next base: position 566 of record JAPFFP010047723.1, read on the forward strand.
ATAATAATAAAAAATTATTTTCACTAAACAGTTATAATATATTTATATTGAATGCATATATGTACAAATTTATCATAATATTATTATATATTGTTATAAATAATAATAAATAAAAAAATATCGTTAAATTAATAATTATTTATTAAAAAAGATCTACTTAAATCATTTTTGCGATACGTGAAAGACTAGTCCATTAATTTCAAACTTTAGAGTAATTTTATTATTATGATAATATAAATTATATATAGAACCCACCATCATCGAGAAACATCTCAAATTCCATCAAAAATTTATTTTTGACTAATGAAGAATTTATTCAAAATTATCTTGTTTCTTACCATTATTTGTCTCCTCCTAGTATCAGCCGTCGCAATTACTGGCGGCGGCCGAGGAGGAGGAGGAAGAGGTGGCGGTGGAGGTAGGGGAGGAGGCAGCGGAAGTAAGGGTGGCGGTGGTGGAAGGTCTAGTGGAGGTTCAAAAGACAGAGGCCGTCCCAGCGGCGCCGGCGGAAGAAACCGTGGGTGGCGGCCGATACCTTACGGTGGTTATACTGTAAACAGCAGGGCATCTAATTCATTAGGGTATTGCCACGTTCTTTTTTTCTTTATTTTTTTTTTAATTTGTAAAAATTGAATATGAAAAAAATTACTTTGCAGTGTGTATTCACTTTCGATATTTCGATTGATTTCACAATTTACTTATCATCTCTATCAATAATAAGTATCAAGTAATTCGATCTATCAAGGCCATGGACTCTTATTGTGGTTATTGTTAGTATTCTTTTAGAAGGGAGGCGCAACTACAAAGTTATCACCTATTAAATATATGCGAATTTACTTTTGATATTTCGATTGATTTCATGAGATATTTATGATTTCTATCAATCATAAGTATTACGTTTACTATTACGTAACTTGGCCTATAAGGTTTGTCGACTCTTGTTGTGATTATTATTATTTTTTTATTGTCATCCTTCTTTTAGAAGGAGAGCGTAATTATAAAGTTGTCACCTATTGAATGATGATGAATTTGCTTATATTATAATAGATTTTTTGTATTATATTTTTTAAAGTGTGATTCTTTTTTGGACTTTGGCAAGGGAATTTGTTTTTTATGTTAATTAAATTAAACTTCGAAAAATTGAATTGAAGATTAATTTAGTATTTAAAAAATTTAAAATTTAGATGATTAAAAATTATATGAAAAATGTTATAAGTTATAATTTTCTCATATAAATATAATAAAAATATACATATTAAAATTAATATAATTTGATCTCGAAAAAATAAAATAATGATGAGTAAAACTAAACGACGAGACTAGTATCCGTTTGTATAAAAGTAAATAAATGTTAGTAATTGCCATTGCGACTGATTGTGTCCATCATTTTTTGATCAAGTATTGTCATGTCGCTCGGAAGGAAACTTATGCTTATCAATTTTTCTACGCCATGTTACTTAAATTTAATTGCCCAAAAGAAAGTATGACTTCATTACAACTCCTCTATTCTGCAACTATATATATAGGGGTCCTCATTTTTTAGAATTTACACACAAAAATTCTTATAAGAAGGTAGAGAGAGTTCATGTATCAAAATGACAGATTTCTCTACAAGCAACAAGTGCAAGAATTTAAGCAATCAAGCATTTAAATTCAATAACGCATCAAAATCAAGACTACCGAATTCAAGAACAAGTCAAGATCAAGTTCATCAAATCTTTAAATCAAGATTAAGACCACTGAATTCAAGATCAAGATCAAGATCAAGATCAAAAACCTTTGAAAGTTCATGTACAAGCCAAGATCATATCCATCAAGTGTTACAAGATTTATGATCAAGCTAAACAACGTTTGAATTTATATTTGAAAAGGCAAATCAGAGGATTCATGATAAAGATTATAGAACTCACATCTTGAAATAAAATATTACGATTGTTGCAATATTTTTCGTTCCTTAATTATTATTTTCTTAACGCAAATTTTATTGTCATACGACACCGAAAAAAGCCAATTGCCTAATAAAGAAACAGATGATATCTGTCTTTGTTTTTTTTGAGATGTTGGGTACCTTGTACTTAATTAGTTTTTCATAACATATTTTTATGTTAAATCTTTATGCAAATCATATTATCTTTATTTAAGTTTAAATTTACTATCTAGTATGAATTAAATATAATCACGAATTCATGATATAAGTTTACATTTTCTAAATATTTCAATGTTAGTGCCTATAATAATACATCTATGTTTCATGTTAAAAATTTACTCATTATTACTATGTATTATTTTAAACAAAATGTCCTTAATTATTTTTTCAGGTTAAGATATAACTAAAATTCATGTGATCTATTGATCATTGATTCAAATCGTAAAAATAATAATCAGTATTATTTATATTAAGATAGTTTGACTATATCATTTCATATCCATTGAATACAATTCTTTCGTACGGATATTTTGTGCACAAGATTATTCGTACGATATGACTTGATAATTTTATATTAATGTATATTATATGGTTTACTTTCATTGCTTTATTAATACGTAAAAGACTAGTCCATTAATTCCAAACTTCGGAGTTATTTTATTAGTTATGATATATATATATATATATATATATATATATTACACCCCACTATTATCTAGGAACTTAATAAATTCCATCAAATTAATTTTTGACTAATGAAGAGATTATTCAAAATTATGTTATTTCTTTCCATTATTTGTCTCCTCCTAATACCAGCCGTCGCTCCTGGTGGCGGAGGAGGAGGAGGAAGAGGTGGTGGTGGAAGCTCCGGCGGTGGAGGTAAGGGAGGCGGTGGTGGCAGTGGTGGTGGCGGTGGAGGCAAGGGAGGTGGCAGTGACGGCGGAGGTAAGGAAGGCGGTTGGATTGTGGACGCTGGTTGTAGTTATAATTATTCCTTTAGGAGGAGAGCGCAACGATAAAGTTGTTAACCTATTGAATCATCACAAGTTTGCTTGTATTATGATAGATTTTATATATTATATTTTTTAAAATGTGATTCTTTTTTGAATTTCTTTTACTGTTATATTGATAACCAATAAGTCTATATATTAATAATTAATAAAGTTGATGATATCAAGAATTGTAAATATCATCGTGATATTAGTCACCCTACAACAAGATGCTCCGTCTTAAGTTGAATAAGCGGGCAAAGGTTTTTTGAATTTTTTTTTAAATGCATTTTCTTTATTTAGAGAGAGAGGGGGCTTCAAGTTCTTAGAAAGAGTCGTACTAGACAGCTCACGTATTGTTCGAGAGTCGTACTCAAATGTAAAATCAATCTTTAGGTCAACACTTTCTAATAGTCTAAGTTGAACCGGTAAATTTCAAAGTTGAATCGAACCGATCGATACACAGCCCAGCCCTAGTGGATTAAACCTCTTTTGTTGAAATATCTGAAAAAATGGTAGGTATACTACTAGAAAATCAGAAATGATCGACTGAGATTTAAAAATTCAACTTATTGACAATATTTTTAATAGATTTTTAATCGATTGTAGAAATTATATCGACGAATATTCATTCAGAAATTTGATCGTGGGAATTACTTTGAAGTTTGTAATATATGGATTTACTTTCGATATTTCAGTTAACTTCACAAGATATTTATCACCTTAATCAATAACAAATATCAAGATACTTATCACCTCTATCAATAATAAATATCATGTTTAGGAGGGAAGCACAATGAGAAAGTTGTCACATATTGAACGATCACAAGTTTGCTTGCATTGTGGTAGATTTTATTTTTTTTTTTTGGAACAATCGCCAGATTATTACCTCATGATAGATTTTCTATATTAATTTAGTATTTAGAATCTAAAATTTAGATATTTGAAAACTATATGAAAAATATTATAAATTGTAATTTTTCCATATAAATATAATAAAAATGAACATTTTAAAATATTAATTAAAATTAGTATAATTTTTTAATGAAATAATAATGAACAGAAGTATACGAAGAGAGTATCATTCTTTTGTATAAAAGTAGATAAATGTTAGTAGTTGCCATAGGGAGTGATTGTGTCCATGATTATTGATTATATGGACTTATGGACTATATTAATGGTGTAATTTTCTTTTGAATATTATTAATGCAATTTAATGTAAATAATTAATTAAAAAATTTTGTGAGTATATTGATTGTACAAATTACAAAGTATAAGCCTTTTGTTCATTGTCATTGTATAAAAATATTTTAAGTTACATTTATGATCCATAATAGTGGATTGTTACTATATTTTGATTTTTTCTTCGATATTTGATATTTATATTAAATTTTAACTAAATTCATATTGAAAAATTTCACGCTAAAACTTAAGAATTAATGAGAAATAAAACTTTTCTTTTAATAAAAGGAGGCTACTATAATAATTTTTGAGTAATCATATAAAGCTTTTCATTGTCATACACCACATGATACTTTCCTTATTTTTTTTTTTTTTTATAAAACCCAATTTTTTTTTTTTAAGATAGTTATCATACAATACAATATATTAATAATATTATTGCAAAGTTAATTAATCATATGCACGTTATATATTGCATGTGGGGCAATAATAATACATCCACTTACCCAAAAGAGTTGTCTATTCATTTCTTCAAAAGTTATATAAAGATCCACAGCCTAAAAAATATTTTAAAAACAAAAAGACAAATAGTACTTCAATATTTAATTTGTAAATTTCCTATATGAAAAGCCAATTAATTTATATTCATTAATAAAGTCTAATTAAGAGAAAATTACTCTCTATTAAACGTTTCTCCATTTTCAAGACTCAAATTCGAAATATCTGATAAACGATGAAGAGATTGCATGTACCCAATCATGGGATTACTTTATGTAAAAATCAAATATAACAATCGTATAAAATTTTCTTTTAGAAAAAAAAAAAGCATACATGGAGATCAATTTATATTATAACATTTTTCCTTCAGAAAAAGAAGGAATTACTCAATTATATGATAAGTATAATTCGAACCATATAATTTTTGGAGTTAACCAGATCGATTAATTTAGATTTTTGATGTGTAAGGTTCAAATAATTAAGTAGCAATCGAAACGACTCTCGCTAGATAGCTGCCCCTTTCTCTCTTTTTACAGCCTCGTGGACGGACGAAAGAAGGGAAGTTATAATAGTAACAACAACAATAATAATATATTTAGTGCAATCTTACAAATGGAATTCAAAGATACATGAACGAGTCATAGATTTTACTTCTATCTGGTGAAGATAGATAAATTATTTAATTTTCAAAAGATCATCAACTCAAGTAAAATGAAGAAGAAAGTGCTCCAGCTCAAAAATCCGAGATTTCTCATTAATATGGTTAAAAAAAAAAAGAAGTTAAATGTGTGGTGTTTCCTTTGGCAATTTAAATTCTACTTTAATTTATTATAATATAATATATAGATATCAGCCAAGATTTTGCTATCTTTTTTGTCTCCTTTTTCATTTGACATTTAACTTTACATTATTATTATTATTATTTTTCTTTTTTCAAATGCAATGCATATTATATATATATATATATATATATATATATATTCATTACTTATCTTTCATTCATTGTTGTCTTAATAATTTTAAGTCCTATAGAGAAACCTTCGTTTTCAAGAACTTAACCAATAATATTATCATGGCATTGGTTAAGTTTTTTCTAGTTCTTATACTAATATCATCAGTGTTTATACCATCAACGGCGGCGGTTAAAGGCGGCATAGGAGGAGGAGGACGAGGAGGAGGAAGTTTCCGGGGATCATTAGCGGGGCGGAGAACCGGTGGTGATCCTACTAAGAAACACCAATATTCAAGTGCTTCATCTTACTCTAAGCTTGCTTTAAATAGTATATTTATTCAGCTCCTTGTTGCCTTTTATTGGATGTAAGTACATAGCTAGTGGCATATTTATTATCTCGAGTCGTTCAGAATAATCGATATACGTAGTTTATTGTATAAAATGAAGAGGTGGATCCAAGATGTGAGTATGAAGCTAGAGACAAATCTATGATTTCGAGTTAGTAGAATGTGATTTATCATATGTAAAGCTGGCGAATCCAAGATAAGTTCGATAGAATCACAATATGTGTGATTATCGTATGTAGAGATGATGGATCTAGGGATAGTTTGATAGATTCAATTGAATTAGTTGCTTTCAGCTTGATCTATGCATGTATATATAAAAAATAAATAAAAAAATTTATATGTATAATATTATCAACTTGTTTAATTTTCATCTACTGAATCTAGATTCTCAATTCATCAATCATATTATATGATTATATATATACTAGTCCTAGTGCACATTAGTGCATCAACACTATAATTTCATATAAGTAGTTTTAACCATTTATTATTTTCTAAGAGTGAAATACTTTTTGAAAAAAGCTTACTACCTATTTGAATTGAGATTATAAGAAATAAATTCAAGATTTGAACATTATAAGTTTGAGAACGGAATTAATATTAATACAAATCATATGATTTTTTGGGTTCAAATCTAGTATTTGCACTTATTCGATGCATTTCTAATTACATATACTTAAATTTGTGCCAAAATTACTATAATCACATGAATCTAATAAGTTATACTTTAGATATTATGAGTCCTGAATGCCTGTTGACTTCGACAAAAATTAAGTACAAACATCTTATGTTAAAACCTGAATTCTTACTTTATATTTGTTTTATGTATACATGGGGCATAAGTATATATTTTCGTATCATAATATATGCCCCACATGATTTCAACAATCAATTTCTTAAATTTATGTACCACTATGGATAAGCTTAGTTGTTAAAGGACAAAAATTAAAGACGAACTCATTTTAAGGACGATTCGATCATGTAATTTCAATTACAAATTCATCTTTCTTAGAAAGCGCCTTACACGGATGTATATGGCAATTAACACACCTAATACAACATTTATATATTTTTCAATTAAAACTTTATTTTCCATAATTTATTTATGGAAATATATGCAAACCTTTTCCTTTCTGAAAAAGAAAATTAAAGCCAATATATAGTAGTACAAAATTTTACATGTACTAGTTTAGCATACGTGCATTGCACAAGTGTGTAATATCAATATTATTAAATTAAATATTATAAATATTTAAAAATTCTTAATGTGAAATATATTTTTTTAATTATTCATCCGATATTCAGAATCTGCATTGAAGTCCAACTAACTCAAATTTAGATTTATCAAACCTCATTCGGTTTCTACAAGTTTTTTTTTGATACATAACCTACACAATTCTAAGTAAATGGAATAATTTTAATTTTTTTCTATTACCATATATTTTAGAATTCCTTAATTATTAATTTTTCTAATACCTCTTACCATAAATAACTTTCTCTTATCACATATATACGACTCCTTAATTTTTAAAATATATTTTAGAATTCTTTAATTATAAATTCTCGTAATATCTCTTACTTTGTATTTTCCTCTTCTCATATATTTGAGACTTCTTAATTTTTTTTTTTAAATATTTTCTTTTATCATATATTTTAGAACTCCTCAATTTCTAATATTTTAAATATAATCAAATAATAATTTGACGAAAATGTAAATGATAATTTTTTTATTACAAAGCCTTTTAATGAAGAGTGAAAAGTTCAATCAATATTTCTAAGGACCTTCATAATTTTAAAGTAATATTAATTTATTATATGTGTATTGCATATGTATCATACGTCCATTAATAAACATATTAAAAAATATATACTACCTCTATTTAGCATTTTCCTTCCACAAAACGATAAATTATTAAATACACTTTTATCATTAATAAGTCTAAAAAAATTAATTGTATGAAAATTTTTTCAAGTCTTTTTTTAAAATTTTGGTGAATATTCATGCGATAAAGTTGACTTCATTTTTTTATAGTTAACCTTTTTTTTATTAATATTTTTCTATATGTATAGCATATAAATAATATGACTCTTTAGATGTCAATTTCTTATTGATAAAAATAACATATATTTAAATTATTAAATTTATTATTGGTCTATAGTTTTTTCTTATTATAGACAAATTATAGGTTATTTTAATAAATATAGTTAAATATACTTAAGTATTATGATTTTTAAAATTCTAATATTAGTAAAAAAAAAAATTCAAAGAATTGTTGGGTTTAACTTCTATTAGTAGGTTTATTCTTACTAAAATAATAAATTGATATTGGATGTTATTTACTCTGTACAAGCATGAGTGCTGCTTCGAACGACTGTCTTTCATTCTTTTTGTAGTATTTTTTTACGACCTTTGAATTATAAACATTAAATTAATTTGTTAAGAGAAAATTCAAGTATTATAGTTATTTATAAATTAAATAATTAATTGTGGTAAGGTAAATATTTCAATAATAAATACTATAAATCTAAATTTGATGTAAAGAATGAATGCATTACTCACCAACAACATAAATCATAAATTATTACCGTCAACTCCTTTTCTATTTTTTTGAAAAGGTAGAGTTTATGAATTATGTTATTAACGCTGCAAAATAAACTAAAATTACGTTATTAAAAATAAATGATCTAGTTAGATAAATACAAAATACGACAACATGAAAAAAAACCAAATAACATGATGAAAATAAAAAATTCAAAAGAAAAATACTACAAATTATATGTAAAACAACAATATGATTATATTCAACTTTTTCTTTATTTATTTACAAAGGTTTTATATATAAAGATTCTATTACTAATTAAAACTCATGGTAAATTAGAATTTTCCTTAGCAGCTTCAAGTTTCTTGATTCAAATAAGGAATAAGTAAAAGTCTATTTAAGAGTCTTTCCATGTTAGAAGTCTTTATTTTATCACTTTTTTCCATATATTTTAAAAGTCAATATTATAAATATTATTAAATAATAATTTTTAAAAAATTGGTGAAAAGATGATTTTATGGATAAATTGATATTGGATGTTACTTACTCTCTCCAAGCATAAGTGCGAATTCGAATGATTGTCTTCCCTTCTTTGTGTGGTACTTTTTTACGATCTTTGAATTAGAAATATGAAATTAATTTGTTAAGAGAAATTTAAGTATGTATAGTTATTTAAAAACTAAATAATTACTTGTAGTAAAGTAAATATTTCAATAATAACTACCATTAATCCAAATTTGATGTAAAAAATAAAATGAATGTGTTACTCACCAATAAGACAAATCATGAATTGTCACCGTCAAATTTTTTTCTATTTTTTTCAAAAAAGAAAAGTTCATGAAATGTCATGAATGCTGCAAAATAAAGTAAAATCACATTATTAAAATATAAATGATATAGATAGATAAATACAAAATACTACAGCATGAAAAAAATTAATTAACGTGAGATGTATAGAGGTTAAAAAATTCAAAAGAAAAATACTATAAATTAACTGCATGTTTTTAGAAATCAATATTATAAATAACTGCATATTTTTTTTGGATGTTTCTTTTTTTATTTTTTAAAACTTTTTTTTTATTATTATTTAATTTTTTTTACTCTTTTCTTTGGATTAGGACTCTTTTTCAAAAGTTTTTATCTTTTTTTGTTTGGATAGTTATTGCACCTAATTTATTTTTTTTGGGGGGGGGGGGGGGGCGCGGGGGGGTTTGG
>JAPFFP010047724.1:0-10214 GCA_026153255.1 Solanum medicagineum
TGTCATCAACAGAAAAGGACAGAGAATCAGGTTGCAGATCACCTATCCAAATTGGAAGATGGGGTAATGATAAAATTTGATGATGGATTAGAGATAAATGATTCTTTTCCCAATGAGAGAGTGTTAGCTGCATCTCATGATCTGATCCCTTGGTTTGCAAAATATGCAAACTACTTGGTGAGTGATATCGTGCCGCCCGACCTGAACACACACCAGCGTCGAAAGTTTATGTTTGATGTAAGGAAGTTTTTCTAGGATAACCCATACTTTTGTCGTGCATGTGCTAATGGAATTATTCGTCGTTGTGTTCCTGAGGTTGAGATGATGAGCATACTTAACGGTGCCACTTATCATTAGTGAGTGGACATCATAGTGGGATACAAACAGCCCACAAGATCTTATAATATGGTAGTGCTGTCGCACCATTCACCAAGACGCCCATGACTATGCCAAAGCTTGTGACAAGTGCCAAAGAGAAGGTGGGGTTTCCCGCAAATATGAGCTCCCTCTAAACCCCATTATGGTGATTGAGTTATTTGATATATGGACGATAGATTTCATGTGATCATTTGTTAGCTCACATAGGAACAAGTACATCCTAGTTGTTGTGGACTATGTATCAAAGTGGGTGGAGGTCGTGGCTTTACCCAACAATGAGGGAAAAAGTGTCATAACATTTCTGAAAAAGAACATCTTCTCAAGGTTTGGCACCCCTTGGGCGATCATCAGTGATGGAGGTTCTCACTTCTACAATAGACTTTTTAAAGCTCTTCTTGAAAAGTATGGAGTGAAAGATCGAGTGGAAACGCCTTATCATCCTCAGACGAGTGGGTAGGTAGAAGTGTCTAATAGGAAAATTAAACAGATTCTATCCAAAACTGTGAATGCAAACCAGATAAACTGGTCGCGGAAGCTGGATGACACACTATGGGCATACCGGACAGCATTCAAAACCCCTATAGGCATGTCTCTCTACCAACTGGTCTTTGGGAAAGCATGTCACTTGCCAGTGGTGCTTGAGTATAAAGCAATATGCGCATTGAAGAAGTTGAATTTGAATTGGAATAATGCAGCAAACTCTTGGCTGAGCCTACTCAATAAGCGTGATGAATCTTGATTAAAAGCATATGGGAGTTTAGCCTTATACAAACAGAGAATGAAGCTATAGCATGACCGCCACATAGAGAACCGCTAATTAGCCCCAGGGGACTTGGTGCTACTCTACAATTCAAGACTGAAGTTATTCCTTGGGAAGCTAAAATACATATGGTTGGGAACCTTCCAAGTAGCATGTGTCTTCAATGATGGGGCCATTGAATTGGAGAAACGAAATAGAGGAACTTTCAAATTAAATGGCCAAAAAGTAAAGCCATACCTTGGAAACATGGAAACGATAAAGATGGTGGAGGTATGGGATCTTGAGGAAGTATGAAGTACTCAAGCTATCTATGTCGTGCGCGACAATAAATAAGGTATTGCTTGAGAGGCAACCCAAGGTGGACTCTGGCACTTAGGTGCTCGGTATGCTTTTTGACCCCTTTATGTTCTACTTTTGCTTGATTTTGTGCATTGGGGACAATACACATCTTTTTCGATGGGGTGTGGGTAGTTATAGGCCTCAATGAAGTCTGAGTTCCTTATGGTCCATAACTACCACAATTTTGATCTCAAGTTTTCTTGCCTGTGTTTTTCTCCTGTGGATATTTATTTTCTGTTGAACTTGCATGCTTAGGATGTTTAGATAATACTTGTAGCATATAGTGCCAATACTTGTGGCATATCCCATGTTTTTATGTTTTGTTTGAAAATTGATACCCACCGAAAATTTTGAGGAAGTAGTTAATTAGCAACCATGCATGTTTAGGTGTCTGACAATATCTAGTCTGATAAGTAAGGATTATTAAAATAAAAAGCATGATCTGAGAGTCTTTTGTTGATAATATATGCAGTGCCATGTGAATGTGAGCTTTATTTGATAAATTCATGTGTTTTGTGTTAATTCAGAACTTACCTTATTTCTTTAAGATAGATTCTAGATTAATTGGATTAGGAAAGGATCTTAGATCATTGTTCTTAAATAGTCCACTTTAGCCTAAAAATGACCAACCAGATAATCTATCCCTTGTTCCAAATATTTGAGTGTAACATGTACCTATTCTTTGAAAACACCTAATTACCTAGCCTTGTCTAATGAAAATCCTGAAATTGGCCCTAGTCATTCCTTAAACATTGTGTACCTTGACTGAGGCAAAAAGCCTAAGTTGAGGGTGGCTACCAAAAGTAGCCTGGTTCTGAGGATAGATATTGTGCACCTCAACTCAGGCTAAAAGCCTAAGTTGAGTGTGGCTGGTGTGAGGGTGAACCACAAAAATAAAGGGGTGAGTGAAGAATATAGAGGAAAAGGAGAACATCATGTACTGGGTGCAAAAAAAATAAAATATGCCTTAAATGTGAGCTGAAAAGCAAAATAAAGTATGAAAACAAGGCAAAAGCTGAAAACAGGAAAGAAAACATCCAGAAAAGCTCGAAATAGGAAAAGGGGAGAATAAGGTGAAAATAGCAAAGTTGGTGGGGCAAAAGTGTAGAAAAATACAGTTCCAAGGAGGGTATTTAGTCAGTATATTCCCAAAATATCATACGAAAGACTCCTGAGCCTGCATTACAAGCCTAGAAAGTCCTAAAGTGATCCTAGTCTAGTTAGTTGAAGGTCTGAGTCATGAGTATAGGTCCAAGCCTATGGTATTAGTCATTATGCATAAATAACTTTTGTAAGAGTGAGTGCTTTGCGTAGTCCCAAGATTAAATATGAAAACATCATTGATTGTCAAGAATGAGACTTCATTCTGTGAGGGGCACTTGCATTGCATTGTTAGAACTGGGCTTATTCAGTGATTGTGGATTGTTGATATAATACCTTGCTTATCATACTTATGTTGTCACATGCACCAGTTTTCATTGGTTTGATAAATAGCTAGCTATCTGATCCTATTTTGAAAAGTTGGTGGGTATATGAGTTTGAGATGTATGTGATATATGCCATTGAGTTGAGGTCTTTGTGTTACTGTATTGTCTATATAGATTGAGTCCGTCTATGGAGGACAAGCAATAATTTTAAGTTGAGAGTGTTGATGCGCTACCAAAATACAGCATTTTGACGCTTAATACTTAGGATTTTGTGTGTTCTCAATGTGATATTTGTGGATTTTATGTGTTTTTGCGTTTAGAATTACAATATTATAGGTTGGCCATGATTTGGGGAAAAATTGGAGAACTTTTCTGTTTTTCCTGTTGTACGAGACTATCTACAGGTCGTAGAGCCTTCTACGAGTCATAGATAGGTTTGTACGAGACTATCTACAGGTTGTAGAGCCTTCTATGAGTCATAGATAGGTTTTGTGAAGATTTTCAGTGAGGGGCTATTTGCTGAAGTTGAAGTCTACGAACATGCAGACGAGTCGTGAAGCAGTTTACGAGTCATAGACTACCTTTCGTGCCTTGAGGATCAGAGAAGTGGACTTGCAGGAAAGTTATCAGATGAAACCCCCTTTACAGGTCATAAACCACATTACGAGTTGTAAAGGGGTGTCGTAGAAATGAAGTCCAAAATTTCAGTACTGATTACGAGACCCCGACTACGAGTTGTAGAAGATAATACGGGTCGTAAAGTGCTTTCGTGGAGTTTGCCGACCATCTTTCCTAATTTGTTTAGGACTTGCTTTTAATTATTATAAATAGGTCTTTTAGGTTATTTTTCATAAAACTCTTATCAGTTCTAGTCAGTTCATGTAAGTTTTCATTAGTTTTAGGTTAAGTGCTCAGACAACTCAATACTTTTAGAGAGAAAATTATGAGAGTCTTTGAGAACAGTTGTGTAATTTGATCTTAAAGCTATTTTCATTGACTTTTGATTTGCTTGATCTTAATTCAATTGTGTAAGTGTTTAATTATGTCTTCTCAATTCATAATCTCTTCATCTACACGTAGCGTGAGTAGCTAAATCCACAACTAGGGTTGTGGGAACCATGAAGAACTAACAACGTAAAATGGGAAAATTCACAATTCTTGGAAGGTATATTACATGTATTAATTAACTCTCTTTCTTTTGCATGTTTTCTAGTGGTGGCCAACATTAGAACTCACCTAGTATTGCTGACTGTACCAAGGTAGTAATGAATAGGAAATGATATTAATTAACAGGATTCGATTGATATGTTCTCATCTAATCAACCAAATTGGGCCAAGGGGAGGTTGTACAGGACTAATAGGTGATGGTTAGTAATGCACACTATGGAGATGGGCCAAGTTGCATAGTGAAATTCTCCTCTCACATTTGACCCAAGGGCTTGGTGAACATAAATTACCGTCCGGCATGCAATACACTAGACAAGAATTTGGTTATCCGGTGATAGTGAGTTGGGGAATAATGGGGAACACAACACCGTAGTTGCTCTCTATTATTGATTTTTCTCCCGTGATAGTTGGTTTAGTTTATTTTTTCATTGATTATTACAATTTCCCCCATTTTGGGGAATTCAGTTGGTTAATTACTCGGATTACATATTGGTGAATTTTCGTGAGTCTACATATTCCCTGTGGATTCGACCCTAACCTTGGTTAGGTTCTATTTCTTGACAGTGACCGCTTTATCCTCTAAAAAGGAGGTGTAACTTGGGCGACATCACACATCACCACTTCAAGGGAGAGTATACGGCCCCTGAAACATCACACGGACCGTATACTCATCCGTGAACCAATACTTAGAAAACATCTTGCTCAATAGAGGTCCAAAATGGAAAGTCTCATACTTAGAAAAAAACTTCCAAATTCGACTTCACAGAAGGGCCACACAGGCCGTGTGGTGTGACACAGTCTATGATACTGCCAATGTCACCTCCCTTGGACAAAAATTCCCATGACAAGTTACGAGGCGGTGATTTTATACTTTGAGAAATTTTCATTTCGGAAGCCATACGGTCAGCCTCAAGTCCTGTGAAGCTCCACACGGACCATGAAAGTGCCCATGTCACCTTACTTGGTCCCAAAGTTGTGAGATTTCAAGCCAAGGCCACCATACGGCCCACCACACAATTCCTGAAGTGTCACATGGACTGTGAGGGGTCCAAGTGTGGTGTGGCCTTAGTTTTTAATCATCACATCAAAGGTCAACACCAATTTTTGAGGCCAAGGGTCACTCCACTGGAGGCCACATGGGTCATGTGACCTCACACGGACTGCGAGGTCTCCCTTGAAGTGTCACCTTGGTCCAAATCATCCAAAAATGATTTTTTCAAGCTCCAACAAAATTGTACAACGTCCAAGTCATTACAACTTGATTCCCACTCATATTTACTTAAACCCAATAAAGGCAAGGTCAACCTATGACCAGCTTATAGCCTAGGGGTGACAATTGGGAGGGTTGGGTCAAATTTGAATGGGTTATAATGGGTCAAGACACCAAACAGGTCAAGACTCAACCCAACCCAAATTTTCTTGGGTCAAAATGGATTGAGTAATGGGTTATAGAGAGGGTCAAAACCCAATCAAACCAAATTTTTACTAAGGTTTACTTAGTTTATTTGTTCATTTTCAATATTTTAGTGCTTAATTAAATTATATTTTTCTTTATTATGGCTTTGCAAACATATCAAATTAAAAAAAATGTGTTTTGAAAATATTTTGACAAGATCCCTCTCGAATTAATTCGTGTTGCATATAATTCAATTTTAAATGGGTTGAAATGGGTTGGGTTGAGATGGGTTGAGCTAATAATTGAGTGAGTTTTTAACCACCCAAACTTCAACGGATTAGGTCAGGTTAGGCGAGTTGGGCTTAATTTTGTCACCCCTAGTATGGCCCAAGTTGAAATCTGTCAGGGATTCCATGAAGAGCATGTAGTCTAAAGGGTATTCTAATGTGGGAGATAATGTGAAGCAACTAAGGAAACAACTTATGGAGCTACAAGAGTTCTCAAAGCTAAAGAAACTAACAACAAAGTTCTCAAACCTAAAGAAACTAAAATGAAACAGTCTAATGAAACTGTATTTGGTGAATCTTATCACCGACTCTCGTCCTCCTTCCATATGTGAAGCTTCGCCGTCCTTCAATTGCCGATGCCTCTCGCTCTTTTCAAGAGGAAAAGGAATCGCTCCATCTGAAAAGATATACTCCCTCTATCTCATTTTATATGGCACTCTTTCCTTTTTGGTTTGTCCCAAAAAGAATGTCAACTTACTCTAATTGAAAATAATTTAACTTTAAAATTCTCCTTTTAACCCATAATAAAATGGTTCAGCCATACAAACTTACTCTAATTGAAAATAATTTAACTTTAAAATTTTCATTTTAACCCTTGATGAAATGATTCTCAGCTATACAAATATTTAAGAATGATTTTAGACCACAAGTTTCAAAAATCTTCCTTTTCTTTCTTAAACACCGTGCCAATTCAAAGGGTGAATAGGACCAAAGAGTAAGTTTTTAATCAGAGACACCATCATGCTAGTATAAACATAGGAGTAATTTGTTCTTATTGCTGGCATGAAAGTAGTTGTCTATTTAAAAACATATTGTAGTCGCTCCAGAGGCTACTCATTAGATCTTTTACCTAGATTTTCATCTATTGTACAATATTATTTTATATTTTACCCTGGTCATAGTGCCATGTAAGCACTAACAGTGACCATGGGCAAATTTATGTACAATGTTTGGGTCACGGGTGATTATTCGACTAAATTTAGTATATTACTTGTATAATTTTTAAAGAATATATTATGTATTAACTAAAGGCATCCATTCTCCAAATGAGGTAGTTAAAACTTAAGCTTTACTATAATGTATTTTGTTCTTTTGCTTGTGATGGGCTTTGCACAACATCATTTGGTTGATGAGAAGTCCCATCATCTCCCTGGTAGACTACACACATTGATTCTTATAAAAAATTTGAGGGTCATGTGGAATCAAAATGTATGTAGGTTACTCCATTATAGAGCAAAAGATGAAAAATACACTTATTTTCTGAACACTTTTAGGTCCACAGGACAAAGAGTTCAATTAATTGGGAAGAACTGATGGTAAAGAGACAAGGGAGAAGAAAGATCTATTTTTCCACAAAAGGCCTAATTAAATACTCATCACGCGCCTCTCCAACGTGAATCTCAAACAACACGCTATGTTTGCAAAACAAATGGTCAAATGGTTCAAATTTGGGAGGGTAGAGGTGTTCAACAAGTACAACTCCTATTTGAGGCATCTAGCTGAAATATGCAAAAAATTATGAGTGGTTATCGATGACTTAAGCATTATTAATTTTAGCATAGTCCCTCCATGGTACTTTACGCAATGTATTATTTATATAGAAAAATACCATATTGCACATCAATTAATACCAATAGAAAATCATACAACTGAATTACCTGTCATGCAAAACTTGGCCAAATTTATGGCGTTGGAAACTCATATTGTCAACTTAATTCCTTTTGATTTGCTTTAGGATTACGTTGGATGTTTGCTTAATTAATTATAAGATAGATTATTAAAATGACAAATAAAGTACAAAGAATTAGTACAACATGCACAATTAGCATTTCTTTAATTGAAAAGAATTTGAATTGATCAAAGAGTTAGGCTATTTGAGTGATAAAGTCTTCTACTAGTTGATCAATTCCATTGCTTTTATCGGCTCATATTCCCTTTTTGTTAATACATACTCCCTCCGTGCCAATTTATGTAGCACCTTTCAAATATCTAGATTCAAACCAATTTATTTTTTACTATAAAATTTTTCATATATTTTTTTAATATTTTGAATTATCAATTATTATGACTTATAATATTCCCTCCGTCTAACAATAATTGTCCATTATTGACTTAATTAGCACATTGTGATACCCCATACCTCTATCCTCACATGTATCTATGCTTCCACCCTCATTCTTATATGTGAAAGTGTATTAGGGTCATAAGAGACCTCTAGTACTTAGCCGAGTTTAAAACTTTCCTATATATTGAATTTCTAGCACTAGATTATACAAGGGTCAACTTTAAATGCGCATAACTCTTATCACACAAAGAATTAAATGTCTCATGACCTACCAGATGAAATTTCTTTGAATTAGATTTCTAGCGCAACTGATTGCACCTCATTTGGAGTGCGGAGTCAAAAATTATGGTCATTTTACCGAAGACTGCCAGAGTAGAGTTAGATCTACAAAACCTAATACGGGCCGTGGAAAAAAGTACGGCCTGTCTGCTAACACATGGAAAAAAGTCCTGAAAATTCAGTTTTTGGTCCTAGGCTTTTCAGACCAATCTACGGGTCGTAGAAACTTCCATGGGCAATAGATTGGGCTCGTGGAAGTGATCCAGAAACCTTGAAATTTGGCCAACAATTTATGGAAGGGTCCCTATGGGCCGTGGAAGTTTCTACGGTTCATATGTGCGCCCTAGACGACTTTTGATAGCTTTTTTAGAAAGGTTATTTTGGTCTTTCTCCACTCTTTTAAAGCCTAAACCTGATGTTTTTACACCTAAATAAAGCCCTAAACATTTCAATTCAATACTTTTACGCTAAAACACTCTCTTAAAGTTAGAGCAAGGACTCAAAGGAGAAAAAGGCTAGGGTTTGAAGTGAAAACTTGAGAATTCTTCCAAGTTGTTTCATGATTCAAAACTTCTAGGTATGTATGGCTAACCAAAATACAGATTTTGTTCTTCCATGTGCCCCCAAAACCTTAAATGATGGAGTTCTGAGTAAATTGAGTTTCCCATGAATGTTTCTTTGAGGTTTTTCTTAAATTCTAATGTATTTCTATATAATTTTGCATGAACTACAGTTTTTATGAATTAAATACTGGAATTAGATGATTTTACCTTACTATATGAACCCAAGCATGAATTCTTGTTATTTTACATATTCCACTTAAATGAGCATGCATGAGTATAATTTGTGCCTAAAGAGTTTATGGACTTAAAATTCTTTAACTCTACTTTTGTTTTCCTGTATGTTATGAGTTAGAATGATTCATGGCTTAGTCCTTATGAGTCAAGAGCAGAACCTTAAAATAATGTAACCAAAGAGTTGATAGTTGATGTAACGAGTTGAGTTGACAAATGTCCAATGAGACTAGATGAATGAGTTAATCATACGGTTGATGTCTTATGAGCATATTGAGTCTTGGAAGTAGTATTGAGCACCAAATTGAGTATAAGTAAGTCCAACTCGAACTCAATAACTACGCAGCCAGTGTAAGAGAGAATTGAAACGTAAAATCGAATGTTTCCTATAGTCCCAAAAAGAGGACTTAATGTTACTAATTTTGGATTCTCTGATGGGATGTCCTATACCCTGGAAAGGTATTGGATGGATGTGGAAGTGACATCACTTTGTTGTGTCATCACCGGCTCATAGGTGATGGTTGTTAGTTAGAGAAACTCCAAAAATGGGCCTTGATAGTACTCTGAGTGGATGGAACATAGATGATACATGAGTAGTCATTGTCTAAATTGCATTCTTACTTTAGAATCTTGACATGATGATTAAGTTTCCTACTTCGTTGAGCTATTTGAGTTGACATGTTTCTTCCTACCATTCTACATGCTCATACTTTTAACGTACTGACGTCCAGTTGGGCCTGCATCTTTTCACGATAAAGAGACAGGTACTAGCGGTCATCAACAGCCACCCCGTTGAGGACCTACTTGCATTCAGCTGATTGGTAAGTCCTCCTTTGCTTTCGGAGGATATCATATTTTTCCTTCTAGCTTTGGTTTAGCCTTTTTATTTTATTTTGAAGTAGGCATGGATTTGTCATTGGCAGCACTTAGTCAGCTATTTTATAGGCTTCATAGACTAGATTGTTGAGTTATGATTGGATATCATTATTTACTATTCTCTTTCACACCAATCCTACTTAGTTGATGGATAGACTGTTTGGCCTTTGGCCTTTGATTTTCAATTTTATCATTACTTTCTATTTATGTATTTCTTATTTAGTGATGTCTTCCGCTATTAGAATCTGATTGAATAAATGTGATGAGGCCGAGTGGTTCGCTTGGGGCTAGCTATAGTCTCTGAATGTCAGCCATGCCAAGGGTACCCTCCCGGGGTATGACAAACTTGGTATCAGAGCACAGAATTCAAGAGTCCTAGGGAGTCTATGAAGCCGTGTCTAGTAGAGTATTGTTTATAGGTGTGTTTTGCACCACACTATATAAGC